>JAPYYZ010001616.1:0-15202 GCA_030522705.1 Eretmocerus eremicus | reverse complement strand
GAATAGATACTGGTAGAACAACTATTGATCGCTCCAATTGTTTCGCTTTTGGAGATACCTCTTGACACAAAATCTTCAATACACCCATTCCTCTCTTCAAAATTTCCTGGATGTTGAATTTTCTCGTGCAATCCGTTCGGAGTGGTGACATTGCTATGTTCAAGATCTGCATGATTGACAAGACTGGAGTATGAGTCCCCTAGATACACGAGAAATCGCGAATGAGAATAAAGGTATATTTCCAAGATGTCGTCGTCTTAAATCATTGCTATTGATAAATGAATGTTCGAGAAATGCAAGAGTGATGAGGACTCTTGAAATATCCTATCAAACTCACTCAGTACTATATTCCTGCCTTAAATCTTCATGCAACACCTATAAAGTTTCTGTCGAGGCTTTCATGCCGTTTTTGTTCCAATATTTGACCGGTTCATCCGAGGGCTTATCGCACAGCATTCTACCGAGGCTTATTTTGAAGGTGAAATGTTCGACTTCCATTCAAGGTAGATATGAGATTGCCAGCCAGGAATTGGAAAAATGTAAAAAAAATCAAAGAAATCGAAGATAACCGAAGAAACTCCACTTTATGGTGTATTGTTCCAATTATTTCAGGAAAAAAGATGATACAACCAAGAAAATATTTCACTCGAATTCAAATCTGAAAAGCGATAGACTTTTTATACTTTTATCGTAAGGATACTAAATGATTGTGTGAAATTGATCATTCCAATCGCTCTGAAAATCGAATCTTACAAGAATATTAATTTGACAGGAGAAATTTGTCTTTCTTGTAATTGTTTCTGTGAGAGAGTTAAAAATGCTAAACCTCTTTGAGTGGGATTCCACTAAAATTAAGTCAGACTCGAGTCACTCAACCTGAGTTGGAAGTGAGTAAAAATCTACCCTAATGGAGTGAAATTTGAGTCGCAGAGATTTACCAAATTACGAAAGAAGGGAATTCAGTTGCAGCTACAGTTACCGTGCTATTTCTTAAAAGACCGTAGACCTACAGTTGTACACACCTCAGGCAAAGTGAACACGAGGCATTGGCAGACGTAATTCTAATTCAAAGCTGATTCAGTCTACCCGTCGATAATTGCTAAAGCTTACAACGACTTATAAAATTTCTTACCGATTGTAGATTCTGTTCTATCGATACTCAGAGTAGAATCACTTTTACCGACCAAGTCATCGTCCTCCCTGACCTGGAGTAAATTGGCGCCTGGCTCAGACAATGGGCGTTTGCACGATGCGTATCCCTGTTCATTTGATTAATCCCAATTCATTTTAATCATGATTCACGATGGCAATGCTCTAAATAAATGAGGGATTCGATTCAAAGATTTGGACTGGATCAACATTTTGATCAGGTTATTCGACAAAATAAGTCAAAATAAGTCAAAATAATTTTCTAAAGTGAGACATGAAATCGAGAGTACAATCTTGGATGCTTACCTGGACCAGATCCATGTGCGAATCTAAAGAGAACTGCTTTCCTGACATGAGGATTCCTCTGATGCGTCGACGCATAGCTGGAATGGAGAAATTCTGTCAAGATTCTTGAAATCTCAGATAAAGAATGAGATTGAGTAAATTGATTTAAAACCAAAGTGATTCCATGCAAATCAGTATTAGAGCATGCACTAATAAAGTTAATTCTGATAAAGTTTCAATAGAAATGGAAAAATACAATATGCATGTAAATTCTGAAGTTTTGGATTCAAAAACGTGTACCTGGGCTATCCCGAGCCTCCAGACGAAGCTGGCCGAAAGTCTTCATGCACTCGTTGAAGACGTCGGCCGCATCGTATATGGCAGCAAAACTGCCGTTCACAATCTTTGGTGACATGGGAGAATTGGCCAACAGGAGGCTCGAGCCGAAATTTTCATTTTTCTCGCGAGTTTCTGAAAATTTGAGAGACAAAATTGGTCGTGAACACCAAAGCTCTAGAACACTTTTGATTGAAGTGCTTCAACCATATTTGAGTGAGTTTTCATAGAGTAGAATTTGCTATGCCAAGGCTCTCCATCTTCCATATTTTCATATTTCTCTTGTCTAGGCTGTTTTTCATAATACGTCGAGAGACTCTTTGTAACAGAAAGAAACATCAGGGATGCTCTCTAAGAAGTTCCTCGAATATTGAGAAAAAAATAATGACGAATTTCATTCACGGTAGACAATGGCGTCATAAAATATACCCATTGAAAAGACCATGTACCCATCAAGATTTCGAATCTAGGCGCACATCAGCTTCGCCCCAGTGTAGATAAATGCTGAAGTTAAAATGTGATATTCCGAATAGTTTTGATGGATAGAACATGTAAGATACATTCACCAGCATACTTTGAATTGATTCTTCAAATTTGTTGAGGATCGATGTCATTTTATCTCGTCACTCAAAATCATGCAAAGTCAAATTGCCCAGAAGAATCTTAACGTATCTTAAAGAGCCCCTACCTTATCGGCATCCATCCTAAATTGAGATGAAATAAAACAAAACACTTTTTCAAAAAAGTAGAAACGATCCAACCCGCATATTGGCAGAAGGTATCACTGAGTAAAATGTTGGAGTGATCCGCAGAAAGCTCTTGGAGTAATCCTGTCTGTGCTGCAAATATATTACGATTGCACTATAGCCAAGATTACTCCAATAGCTTTCAACGGATCCCATCAAAATTTTACACAGGGGTGTATTCTGCCAATACGCAGGTGAAATTGTTTCTACCTTTCCGAAATATTGTTTCGACTCATCTTGAATCGATTCATAATGAATGTCGGTAAAGCAGAGTTTTTACATTCCGTCAAAAGACGAGTCGAAATACTGAGATACGTCAGAGTTGGGAGCTCGGGAAAATTACGCGGGCCTTAATGGGTACATGTATTCTACTTCACAAGCTCCAAAATTATTCAAAAATTCACTCAGGATATAAAGTGTTATGGCGAGAATGTTCCCCACAATAACGTCACATATATAATATACAGGTCCAGTATATATATATACTGAGCACTTATCTGAGGTCTCTCTTACAAAGGCAGACTAATAGGTCTGGTGGCTCTTTACCAGATTTTTATTACAATCTTGTGTAATTTAGGATCTGAAGAATCTATATTACCTCTACTACAAATTAGACTTCCGATCCGAGTATACAGGCCGACGCCTCCTATCAAGAAGATACTAAACCATGCGCCAACTATAGAGGATCCTGTATCTCGAAATCTAATTCTAGATGATTCTATGTCGGAGAGATTTCACGTATAGATCCCAAGTCGGACGTGCAATTTAAGATCATCCTATCTCGCCGGTTAGATTTTGTAAGATTTTTCCGAACCGCAAATGCCGCTATTAGGATAGGATCTTATAGAATTCCCGCTTTGAGGAAACATTTTATTGAATTCTGAGCGAAGTAAGGCTCTCTGAAACTCGTCTACGGGATAGGATCTTCCAGAATCTAGCCGGTGAGATAGAATGATCTCAAATTGCACGTCCGACTTGGGATCTTTTTGAAATTTCTCTGAGATAGGATTATCCAAAACCGGCCTTTAAAATAGGATCTTCTGTAGTTGGCGCGTAGTTTAGTATCTTCTCGATAGGAGGCGTCTAGATAGAAACTTTTGCAATGCCCACGTGGGCTTGTGTTACAAATTTTTTATCTATAGATTCATCTAAAATACTGAATTTTTTGGGTGTACCTGTGTACTTTCGAACAGGAGGCGCATTTGACAGGGATAATGTAGATTCTGTAGTCTCTATAGGCCATATGGAACTAAAAAACTTTTTTTGAAGATTAGTCATTTCACGCTGTCTCTTCTTGTGAGTTTCTGATTTCAAACTATGTTGGCCAATTAAGAGAATTAATATAGGATTGATTTTCCAAAACTTCAACGAAAGTTCAAACTTCCTGCACAATTCTGAGCATATGATTGTCCTCTTGTGGAACCAGCTCGCAACGTTATTGCCCCCATGATATCTCTCAATCTGAGAAGATATGTTTACTACGAGTCATGTTTTTAAGGCGAGTGAATAAAGAGATAAGTTTACCTGCAAGTGGAACTCTCGCTCGAGTTGGAGAATTATGACTCGGACCCAGTATTTCTGTCGCTGTATCTTTGATCTCCGTCCAATCTTGCAGGATATCATCATTTGTGGTTCTGCAATTTCAAATAATCCACTGTTCTCAAACAATTTGATTTCCGCCAAAGAGAAACCATAATGATGCACATATTTTCACAGCCTTGCGAGTTTGCCATAATTTAAGGTCATGTAAAAGCTCTACCTTACCGACAACTATTATAAATTAATTGAAATGAAACAAAACAATATTTCGAAAAAGTAAATTCAAGCTGCCCTGCGTATCGGTAGAACGAACCACTGTACAATTTTCAAGCGATCCATCAAAAGCTCTTGGAGTAATTTAAACTGTAGTGCAAATATATTGTGATTACACTACAATTCAAATTACTCCAAGAGCTTTTGACGGATCGCTCCAAAATTTTACGCAGTGGTTCATTCTATTGATACGCAGGGCAGCCTGAATTTACTTTTACGAAATATTGTTTTGTTTCATTTTGAATCAATTTATGATGAATATCGATAAAGTAGAGCTTCTTCTTCCCCTTAAATTCAAAAGCAGCAGATTTTCGATTGAAGAATGACTTACACCATCAACAAAGTTCCTCTGATACAATAAAAACAAGGACCTGATTTTTTTTGTCATGCTTGTGGAGTACTTTTAAGATCTCTGCTAGCTAATCGAAGACCAGTGAAAACTTTGGAGAAATGAATGAAAAAATGTGCCTTAGATGGTAGTTATTAGAGATAATCTTGATATTACGAACCACTCATCTATACATTTTTCGACCCGATTCTCCGAGTCCAAGCCGAAGTGGATAGATCAATCCAACACTCTTACTCAAGCAAAATTGACGGTGCGGGGATAAAGATTTTCTTAGTTCAAAATTCAGATTCAAAGTTAAAAAGACCAACAAAATTGGTCACCATTTGATGAATTTGATACGTCGAAACTCTATCGTTGGATATGGATTGAATATCTTGAAAACAGATTCGATCGATTTTTCCCGCAAACAAAATTTGCAGGTACCTTGTTTGCAGGAAAAGCCGATCGAAGCTGTTTTCACAAAATACCATTTAATGGAATTTTCCAAGTGCTACGAACCAACATGAGCTGGACAAAAATGAACCTTTGATCCCACTTGTGAGACGCACCGCAGTGAACGCGTGAAAAGATAACGGAAGAATCCTGGACCGTGTTTCTATTGCCACGGCGTCGTCAGTACTTGTATTGTACGTAGCTCATAAAGATGTAGCGTATAATGTAGCGCTGGCAATGTTTTTACATCTAAGACGAGGTCGATTTATTATTTTGAGTCGAATCAATTTAATCTTCCACTTACTTCGTGGATGTCACTGTGAACCTTATGACGTACTTCCCATGCAAGCATGCAGGAACGCAGTGCACGCGACCTCGAGAATTCATTTTCTTCAGAAGCCGTTCCGTGAGAGAGTTGTCTCCTCGTAGTCGAAAAACAACCATGCCTAGGTGTCTCTTCGCCGATATCTCAAATCGTTGATCAGCCGAAACTAATGCTTCAAACTTCTTCGCCAATCTCACGCCCTAAGAATACACACGTTCATTAAGCTGATTGATCGTGAATAGAACCTATCAAGTCACGACACTCACCTCACGAATGTGTTTCTGCAGCCCTGATATCCCGTAGTTCCTGATAACGAACCAAAGTTTGAGCGCACGAAATCTCTTGGAAAGAGGAATTTGCCAATGCTGGAAGGAGAATTCCGAAATTCAGAAAATATCACTATTGGATGATGAGACTATTATACACTGATACAAACCATATAATCAATTGCAAGACCTGCAAGCAGTAAAAGTTGTAATATTCAAGTATCAAAATCAACGGATTGAAGTTGGAAAATTCTATTTATTCGACAAATTTAAGGGAATTGAAAAAAATGCTGCTTCATAACTTTCGATAAGGAAACATCTTAGGTGAAAATATGAGAGCATGAACAATCAATTCATCCACAACTGCACGTTGGCTTTAGGAAATTTTGTAGTCCGCCCTACCAAGGGTCAAAACTCTAAAGATAAATTTATGCCTGAATCATTAGAAATGAAATCGAAAACTTTTCACAATCCAAGATATTTCCTTATCACCGAAGGATATCCACAAAACAGAAATATCCAATTGAATCACCTGAATTCTCGTGTTTGAGGTATATTGGGTCAACGTTGAATGTCCTGTGTAGAGATTGACTGTTTTTAACCCTGTAGAAAAGAATAGTGTTCAGGAGGGCATACCGATACACTTATTCAATCGGGACTGGTGAATTCATCTAAATGAATAGGTACGAAATGTGGTAGTTGACACCAGAGAAAAATGGATATCGGGTCATGAAGAAGTTATTATTTTCGAGCTGATTGTGGAAAATTGACACATGCGCCATATCTCTCTCAAAAACAAACATAGTAATGAGCAATAGTCTTCCACGATCGATATCAGGAAAATTATTAAGACATCAACCAATCGAAAGGTCGTTTGAACTCTCAAGTTGTGAGAAACAAGTCGATAGTTCCCAAGTAATTTTTAGTTGCAATGATTGATTTGTGGATATCTTGACAATTAAGTGCTGAAACTTCTTCTAGCATGATAACAAATTCAAGCGTAGTTTCGATCATCATTCTTAAACTCAAAAAATACCTCACTCCAAATCCGGCTTGTCTTGAACTTTCGTCTAAAGCTTGCAAAAATGTTTTCTCTAATGGTTTCGAGTAATAAAATAGAGTAATTGTCAATTCAAATGAAGAATTTTCTACTGTTTGGGTCAAAGTTTACTCTAAGAAGTAGAATGCAGATTAGGCCGTACAACACGATACAGACTAGCTTAGAAACATCGTTGAAAAAAACCATAGAAATAGTGCATACGGGGGAGGGGTCGTAAGAATTTCAATTGAATGACAACTATCTTGGAAGATGAATCTAAGGTTGCCTTCAATGGGGCATTGTAGTGAAAGTTGAAAAGTCACATCAATGAATGTTCGGACTTGCGATCTAAGGTTAAGCAGCGACTTTGCTGATTTTGTGACACCCTTTAAATTATTGCATTGCTTCAAGTCGATTTGTATAAGCCCTCAAGACCCTTCAAGCATGGCGACTGTATCAAGGAATTTTGATTCTACGTCACGGAATTAGTATGCCCGCTACTTTGTCTCGGCATGCAGATCCAAAAGTACATTGATATGATAGGAAATTTGCACGAGTGATATAGTCAAGTTCACCACATATCAAGTACTAAAATTAGTTGAAATTGAAATTTCAAAGTTCCTGAGGGTCATTTTAATTGGTTCTGGTAGCTTTTGATATATTCATGTGTTCGTTTCAATATCTTTCATGTTTATAATCATCTATCTTTAATGCAATATTTGGATCCATCCACGCAAAAAATTTTACATGCTTGAGATATTTTGACATAGAATTCATGACCTGTTGTAATATTAGCACCTACAATCGAAAGGAATAATCATCTGTCTTAATTGTTTAGAATGAGGAATGGACCACTGAGGAACTTGGCAAAATATACCGTTCAAGTTGAGTTGATAATTCTAACGCCGTCTTGAGTCTGGATATCACAGAAGCGAATTACATAGTACTGTATACCATGTGACTTTTCGTGGCATATTTATGAGCTTGGTGTCTGTGGTAGCGAAAATATCGCCCTGGCACTGATTGACAAAATCCGAGGAAATCTCCGTATACAAAATATCAAGATAAGGAAGAGAATTTGTAACTCACCACATAGCTGTACAGTCGAAATGGACCATGAGCCATTTGCTGGGATTAAAAGCAAACGAATCAGCATGCTCGATACCTTGCATCCAATCTCGAAATTCTGGGCATACGAATGCACTGCCAGCGTATGCCGCATCAATATGCAGCCAAAGCCCGTTTTCTTTACCTACAAAAGAATGCAAACTTCAGCATTGTTTTTAATAAAACTCTCCGGCATCAATAGTTTGCTCACATATTGGACCAATTTCCTGGACATTGTCGAATGAACATGCTCCTGTGGTGCCCAAAGTTGCGCATACCTAAAAATTATCAAGAAAATCTGGTTGAAGAAGATGAGAAAGTCAAATCACCTCCCATTTACATAGATATCGCATCTCATTTGAGAGGAATCAAGTGATGATCACTGGAAAAAGGTGAGTAATTGTTATGGAATGATAGCGATAACTTGTCCATCGATTTTATGTTCAAGATGAGATTGTTGTAAGCTCTTTGAAAATACTATTCCTTTCCAATTCGTGAAAGTTAATCAGCTTTTATCGTCGATTCTAAAGCGATGATTCGAAAATTGTCTTCGACATCGAAACATTTTTCAAAATTATCCTCAGACTTGCCAGGTGAGCTCTTAGTAATAAACTAAGACCGATATTGAAGATCAAATGTACATTTCAAGTCGTTTAACCCTCTAGGGCCGTGCGGGTCCTGCAGGACCCATGACCATAGAGTTTATTTTCAAGGTTGTGACCAAACTCTTCAATGGATATGGGCTAAACTTATTTCAGTCACTCTCCACCTATGTGGTTAGTGAACCATCAACTACTCCTGGGATCGGTTTGAGGACGATTTTGAGGAAAATTCAATTCATGCGTAGTGGCCTCTCTTGAGCTATGAAAGAGATTCTCCATCACTTGGAATCAATTTTTGGTCAGTTTTCTATGCCACCGTCCCTAGAGGATTAATGCATGTTGCAGAGCTCACTTCTTTAATCGAGGGGTATTAAGGAAACCACTTTACAACCCCTGCAACTCATATGATCTAAGCTTCATAACCCGCATGATTCAGTTATCGCCAAAAGATTAGCCAACAAATGATGATTTTAAAAAATCCCACTACTCAAATAGATATTAGTGAAAGAAGTTATTGAAACATAGAGTGGGGAATTTTGCTTATCGAGATTCTTTGTTTTGATGTTCTAACAATGAGATGAGCAATTTAATCAAGTTTTACGGCAACTGATTATTTTTTGATGAGTCTATTATTTTTATCTCTCTCTTGAGTATCTGAACGGGAAATGAAGTAAGAAACGAAGAATGGATCGGAGGGCAAGACATTGGCCAAGTCTGTTCTGAGATTGAAGAGAACCAGAAAATCTTTCTGCTCCAGATCGAAAAATTCCCATGAGAGCCAACTAAAAGGCAGGATCAGCTTAGACTCCTACGACGAGAGAGGCAATATTCCAGCTCAAGGTAACGTTAATTAAGGAAAACAAGTAAGAGGATCAGATATGCTCATTATTTTACTCTCTGTTTCAATCAGCTGTTGTTATCAAGAAAATCACAGCCACAAAGTATCCCAACATTGTGATATCAAATCATGGAACCCAACCTAAAATATCCAAACACTATCCATTTGACTTCTTTGGCCCCTCCATTAGAATTTTTTATCCAACATGCCCATAGTAAATTGAGAATTCGAATCGAAATTTAATGGTGATCTGAAACTCGCACTGTTCTCCCTAGATAACTCTACCGAATGATCGGTTTATTCATCAATTGATCTATTGTGATAGTGCATACATTACTTTTAGCAATGCTGTCTGTCGATTACACATGTATTGGAGCACATATTCAAGTATTTATAATCCTGAGCTCTCCACTCCATTTATATATGAGTATTGGTAAGTGATTTTATAGACAATATATGCCAAAGTCTTAAAAATGCTCACTACCAAGCTGGGCTATCCTCAAAAACATATTTACGACGCTATACTCATGATGAGTATAAGCTCTGTAATATATTAATGAATTTCAGTGGACGGAAACTTTGAAGCCCAAGTATCTGTGCAATAATATTGTGCAATAATATCGAATACACTCGTCCAATCAAGTCATTCCCTCTACATGAAGACAAGCCATCGCGAAATATTTTGTTTTAATCAGGAATGTCGACCTAATCTGACAAGATTGAGATTGATACTTACAAAAAAAGGAACAAGACCTTCCTCCCTATCTCGTTGCAAAGCTTGAATCAGCATGTCACCCCTCATGCTGAGATTCTCGTCAGATTCAATGTACCTCATCTGAACTAATCCAATAAGACCAGCTTTTTCAACGCTTGAATGTGCCTGGGTAGAAAGTATCAATCATGCTTTATTCAGTCGCAGTATTTAACGATATATGGACGGCTCCATTCCAAAACGGAACCAACGCCATTCTGGTCAAAATTGAGTTATCTACGGGAATCAATCAAGAACATGTTACTACATCATTTCAAACGATCCTGTTCGAAAAATTCACTCTTGGGTCAGCGTTAAGATGATCGCAATTTTCGGCCGGTAAGCGTCGATGTCGAGATTTCCGTTCCGAAACGGAACACATCGACACTGATCAGCTCTCACGTTCACCAAAGCGACCAGAGGAAAAGTGGCCGGTCATAATCATGTTATTTACATAGTTTTTGACATTGAAGTTTTTGAACTGTCGAGATATTAAGTGCTATTATTTATTTGTGCTCTACAAGTGAGTTAGACCTCATCCCGTAATAGGCCAATTAATGTGTCAACCGCGGCAATAAAACGTCACTAGCTAGTGGGAAGTGCATTCCTCATCTAATGGGTCTTTGTTTCAAGACGATTGCATCTTTCGGCAAATGCAAATGCACTGCACAGCTCAAAGCACCTGATTGGTGTTTGTCTTTGATGAAGGAAAGTAAGAGTCAAGAGTTACATTCGTCACCATCAACGGAGCCAGCGATGAAATCATCTATGATGAATGAATCCACTACTTCAGCAAAACTCCATCGTCTCTAATCGAGATTGTACTCGAGACTCAGTTTCCAAATGTATGATAACGTTAATATGATTCTATCTGGCATATATTTCATTCTAGTTCCTTGGTAAAAGTTTATGGATCAAATGATTCAACAATGCCGAAGTATCTAAAATTTTATGAATTATTGGAAAATTTTGATCAAGGAATTGTCATCGACCTTGAGAACTTCTTCCCTCGCTAACCATCTTCGTTATTCTGAAGATCATTTCCTCACCTCATACGTTTGTACCACGACAGTCAGATTGAAATTGGGTTTTCTAATGGCTTTTTTAGTTCGAGTAATGGGTGTATGTCCGTTTTGGGACGAAAAAATCCATCATTTTTTTCCGTTCCAAAACGGAACATATCCACTTTTTAAAACAAATTAGCCTGCAAAAAATATAAGCAACTGAGAACTATTATGCTAACTACATGAAAAGTTAGTCATTTGTATTTTTTCAAAGATGTCATGATCAATTTGGTTAGCGAATTCACACTGATTTAATTTTCTATGGAGTACTTTGAGTCTCTCTCCTGCAAAATCACGAAAATGGCATCTGTTCTGTTTTGGAATGGAGCCGTCCATATAAAGAATACTAGACAATTTGGTACCTGATCCGAACAGTAAGCAACAAGCCTGGAATTTATTTGGGCTGGTGTGAGTTCGGGATCATTCTCTTGAATGTCGCGGATGGCTCGGGTTCTTGCAGCCAAGAGGCAAACCAAAGTGGCCTCACTCGCAGTTGTCTGGATTACACCACCACCAGAGCCACCCGCCTGATGAAGAAAATCTTCAGGAAGACCAATCATCTTGCCCAGCCAATTCATAACGATTGTCTCCAGTTCCGTACATACTGGACTCGAAGCCTGTTGAACGAGATTGTCAATCAACGCATAGCTCCCTCTTTCACAAACATTAGCAAACGTTGCGCAAAACATCCTGAATCTTCCGATTCCAACAATTTTCTAAGTAACCGTTTCCGAAACCCATTCGACCGCAGACACAAAGCAAGTATACCCATTCTATTCAGTCAGTACCTTGACATTATTATCTTAGCTGCATCAGGAAAATTAATGAAAATAAACAAAACATACCTTTCAACTCTTTCTCTAACTGGCTACACAAATGATTGATTTCATTAGCCATATAAAATCGGGGATAGTTATTTCTGCTACGATATAAGTCGAGATTTTTTACGTTATTCTCATTTTCTTATGAGAGACTATCCGTACATTGATCAAAACAAAACAAAAAACTCCACTGTGTTACATCACAAATGATGGAAGCTTGGACTGCTAGTATTCAGATGAAATAAGTGTGGTTGATCAATTTTTCTGAAATTGTGGATCGGAGATTCCAGACAACAATTTCTACGATTGCCACTTCAGGAGTTAAGAGGGAAATCTTCTTACAATAACGGAAGTTTGCCACCTTTAGATCACGGATTTGGCTGAAACTTTGGGAACCACCTCCTTGAAACCAGAAAGTGATATCCAAGAGCCACAGTTGCCAACTCTCAAGCGTTCCTGAACTGCAGAGCATGACATTAGCATTGTTAGTTTACTTACCTATACTTACCATTCATCTTAAACTGTAATGCTAATGTTACAGCTTGTAATTCAAAAACTCTTGGGCGTTGGCAATTGCGGGATTTGGAAATCATCTTTTGGTACCAAAAGGAAACGGTTCCCAAAGTTGCAGCCTAACCCGTGATCTAAAGGTGACAAACCCCCTTGTTAGCGAGCTTGTTAGTCGTAACAACCCATGCTTTCATCATGCATAGTGATAACATAATGGGTGTTTGTGACATGTCACAGTTCATTGAGGGGATGATTTTCTAAAAAAATAGGGATACAATGATAGATTTTGATCTCGATCTAAAAAATGACGATTTGAAAATTGAAACTGTTTTCCTCAGAAATTCATTTTGAATTTTACATTGTAGTAATAAGATCCGACGGAACCGTGTTCGTCTAGATCTGATGCGTGGTTTTGATTATAATCTATTTGAATATTCAGAGAGTGGAGTTTTCCTCGAAGGTACATCTCCAATCGCATTCTCAATATTTCTTAGAGTAACCTTGACCGACCGCTGAATTCTCCTGATGTACCGCCCTTTTCTTTTTTTGGCATCCAAAATGAGCTTTCCCAGAATTGCACATGGAAGTGAAGGTAGAAACCTCTAAATGTTCGAAAAAAGTCTTGCTGTACTGTTTCATGACTTTTTACCAAGTTTGAGAGAATGGGTTGAATTTCAAGAAGGAGCTTCGCCCTAACAACAAATTGTAAGAGATTCCCTGGCCCCCAAAGGCATGTAAATACTCAAATCTCGACTCAAATGGTTTCAACTCCTATCAGAAAGATGCTTGATTCTTTTCCCAGCAAAATTGTTTCAAAATTTTCTCAGGTCAGTCTGTGGTCTTTACTCCACCATCACGAAAAAACTGGGCTAAATCCTCTCAATCTTCTTATTACCTACTCGATTCATTCGTTTTTTATATCACTCTCTTCATAGTTTGGTTCTTTTGGACTTTTCAGTTTCGAAACCATTGATAAGCGATTTAATTGAGAACAATTGTTCATCGGAGAACGAAATGTTTCCGAAAGGCTCTGTGAACAAACGCCCATGAATATATCGCTAATGAACATACTCAAAGTCAAGAACAACGAAGTCCTAGGTAATAATCGAATAACAATGAAATTAGGCTCATTCATTTTAGTACGTGAATCGGAGATACAAGATTTCATCTTGTCTTGGATCACAAAAGATACAGCGTTTACCCTTGGATAAGGTGAAAGATTTCGCGCTAAGAAGCATTAATTAAATCTAAGCCGGGGCGTTAACGTAAGAGAGCCGTGTGATAGGGATTATTTGTACTTGCCCACGTGAAGCCTAAGCAATTAATTGCGTCAGCCAGCATGTCCGCGAGCAGGCTGGCCGGCGAATTCAACGCTGGAAAATAGGCGTGCATGTGGGGGCTCTGCCAGTGGGTGACTCCCGGCATGATGCACTTTTCAATGTCATCGAAGATGTCGCTCCAAGGTTCGCCTTCGATCGGCGCCGACTGGGGCAAGATGTTCCTCAGGTAACCCGGCGAAACCGCCGGAAAGACGCGACGATTTCGGATGTTTTCCAAGTAGTCGGCAATGTAGTCCACCATCTGTTTCCCTGAGCGAGTAAAAATTGTCGAGAATCAAAGGCTTGCGATTAATCTAACGCTTCAACTGAAACATTATCTCGTCAAGATGAATTCTTCATTCTTGACGAGCATAAGAAGAAAAATCCTTAAAACTACATGTACATACATCAGATGGATTTATCTTAACATTGCTAGAAAAAAATTCCGTTTTTATATTCATAAGCAGATTTTCAAAAATTTTTAGGGGTTAAATACGGTATTGGAATAGCCTTACTCCCTTGTTCTTGAATGGGATGATGAGCGATTGATCGATTGAAATAGAAAAAGCCAAATATTGGTAGAGAGAAGTGGAGGTGAGAGATAGAAAGTAGTATAAATTGAACCGGAAATTGTTTCGCGGGAGAGTCCGTGATGAATAGAAGAACGACTGGCTGAACGAACGTTCCCAGTCTGTCCACAAAGAGACTCGAAAGTGATTATCGGTTGAGACTGTAGAGCCATCGCTCCTTAATTAAAGACAGATTCATCCCAAGAACAAAAAGGACAATCCCAAATGTTTACGAGCGCTCTTGATCCAAGGCTTTTTGAAATCCCGCAAGAAATTCCTCCGATACACTCGTGATTGGAAGGAAATTATGGGGAAAATAATCGCTTTGAATCTTCGATTCTCATTCATTAAATTTGTCAAGGTGGCAATGGGAATTTTCTGATGCTAAAGGTTAGAACAGCAGCAGATAATACGCCTCTCTGAAATCTAGAGCAGGACGCGAGTATATTAGCAAATATAGTCTCATGTGTTACCAAGATCCCATATTAAGGAGGAGAGATTTAATGTCAGCTTAGAACGTATTTGATCGCATGCCTACCGTGAACGGGTACGCTAGAAAGGAAGACAATCACTACCTCATAAATACTTTTTACGCTTTGTTTCTCGGGTGCGCATTTGCGAATCCAATGAAACAGCATAATTTTCATGTAAAGAGACCTTGTCAGAGGGTTTAGTTACTCTATCCAACAGTTTCCATGAATTTGAAACAAGTTCAATACTGATTTGTTTCAATCGACTCGACAATGAGAATTTATTCGCGCAGTATCATTCATACTCGTTGAGCAAGGTCAACTTGAAAGGCTGCACAGAAAAGCCCCGCGGATCGATCAAACCCTTCATCATTTGATATCACAAAGCAGATCTTGAAAGTGTATTGGTATT
>JAPYYZ010001615.1:0-26329 GCA_030522705.1 Eretmocerus eremicus | reverse complement strand
CCGAAAGTTCCTCTCCATAATAATACAATATTCTTCTCATTGTCTTATCGTAATGCATCTGAAGTTGTTGACATTGTATTGTTCATCTCCATTGCTCATTAGAAAAAGAGTTGCGTGATCAAACTCTCACCAAGAAATGTCCCAAAAAGTCGCTCTATCTATTTTGTTCCTTTTTCAACATTCATAAAACCGATAATTCTCCCCAATGAGAGACTCAGTTCCTATGATTCGAATAGATTGATGGATCTGATGTAGTTGTTTGAGCTCGAAAAATAATCATGGGGATCTCCAGTGATACGTAATTCAGTCAAGAGATCGAGTACTCACAGTCTCGGAATGAGGGTTCACAAATTGTTGACAAAGAAAAATATTCGGGCATAACTCATAGACCCTTTATTTTGCGCAAAAATGTAAGGATCATGATCCTTTATTACATCACGAGGGGGAGTGTCTATCCATCACATTTCCTAGTGGGGGAAATTACAGTCGTTGATCATCATGACTATAAAAATGCAATCAAAGTTGCCGAACCAGATCGGCAAATCTACATCAGGAACATTGCCACTCTCATGGTAAATGAAGAGAGTTCCAAAGAATCATTGGAAATAAGGAACAGATGCTATGAACTATCAACTCATGCAATCCCAACCGACCCGATCTTCAGAGGATGGCTTCAAGAAAAGACTAAAAAGTGTGATCTGCAGTTGGAGATTTAGATAGCTTATTCAACTGCGAAATGTGAACACAGAATGCACCAAGAGTCAGAAGCGATATCCCATTCAGAAGGATCCACAGCACGATTCATGACAATCTATGAAAAAAATTCATGGATTCACCATTAGAGGGTGTCGATTGAGAATGTATTGTTGCTTCTTATTTTTGTATACTTTATGGTCTGAAAAACATTCGAGTATCCTCATTATAACCTTTTGATGAATAAGAATATTTTGGATACTACTTTTGTATTGCCTGGAATTGCTAAATAATCTCAAGAAATGAAGTAAGTTCACAAGCCTGCAACAGCCAAAGCGGCTAATGCGAATACAGCAACAACTGTCCAATCAGTACTGTACACTTGCTCGTTGGACAAAAATTAGCTCATCCCATTACTGAAAGAAAGTGCAAATCAGTATCCAATGATTTTGTCCATTTTGCACATCTACGGATAAGACCTCACTAAATGCCTCCATCCGTTGGAATAGTGGGAGGTCAAAGGATAGACGAACAAAGTCTTCCCCACAAAAAGTACAGCAGATGGTAAGCTCCAACTGGCAATAGCCTGGATAAAACGAGGGATTTCTCCGGGAATCAGTAAGGCGCCTGAGGGAGATATTACAATTAGATACAGCTTTATAATTTTGACAAGAAACAAGCAAAGACTGAAGTCCAATTTTAGATACCGGGATTAGCAAGAACTATTTTTCAATTATTGAAAGGGCGAACCAAAGATGACTCAACATTCAGAATTAAGTTTGCTCCCAGCTAAAAAATCACTTCAATCGGGGTCGAATAAGGAATAGATCAGAAATCCTCCTTTCTCATAATTTGATCTGAGTGATCTGAAATTACAATGAGAGTAAATCCTCTTCACTTATGCTACTTGTAGACCCCCTAGATATCTCGAGGAGTTGTAACGGCAACCATTTTCAGTAGCTAAGCATTCCTGAGTGGAGCAGCAGGTGTTTAACCTTTGAAACACTCAAATCATGATAACCATGAGAATTTGGGTGTACGGAAATTTTTTAAGATAGTCCATATAACTCAATAGGCATGCATTCTCATAGCGATATTTCGCCCGGAAGCAAAAATAAGAGCTCAGGAACATGCGTCTTTTTCATCTGGTTTGATCGAAAAATCCATAATTACATCATGTAGGGCAAGAAAAAATTAAGAGAATCCCGTTCAAATCATCTCAATCGAGTCAGAATTCGCGTAACGCTGAATTTTGCCTAAAACGAACCTTTTCCCCCCACTGTGCGTCGGCCGGCCGATCCACTCCCGAACGCGGCTCGTCGGAAGCTACTCGCATTTGCGTTCCCTCTATTCATCGTGCCTAGACCTCGTGGTTCTCTCTCCT
Organism: Eretmocerus eremicus; assembly: GCA_030522705.1. Classification (NCBI taxonomy): domain Eukaryota; kingdom Metazoa; phylum Arthropoda; class Insecta; order Hymenoptera; family Aphelinidae; genus Eretmocerus; species Eretmocerus eremicus. The sequence goes on along the minus strand of JAPYYZ010001615.1, from coordinate 24,252 downwards.
GTCTCTTTCTCCCTGAAACCGTAGCGAATATGAGTTTGGGCCAGCTGTAGCAGTTCACCCCGCTACAGGGGTCCCTGCCAAGCCTCGAAACCTGTGAGAGGCTGATAACCTGCACGGACCTAGCTTTACCGCAACGAATCCCAATACTGACTCAGAAAAAACTGTGAAATACATGCTGTAAAAAAAATCTAATCGCTCAAAAAAAAAGTACGCTACCGCTCTAACCTAATTATTTTCCATCATAATATTTGGATCATAGTCTGGATGAATGGTCTTACAATAAACAAATCATAGAATTTCCTGTAAATAAATAATTTAGTCTCCCATACACATGATGAATGAGATAATTCTTCATTATTATGCTAAATATATTCATAAATATCTATATATATATATATATGCTATTCCGTCTGATCTCTCTCCATCGCGGGAATCATTGATTCTCTCTCGTTGTAAATTTTTGAAAGTCTGTGACAAATGTAATCAACTTACTTATTGATCGAGTGATCTCGCAAGGCGTATTGAATCTAGTCAATATAATCTAGTCAGCCGCGTGACATTTCACCTGAATGAATGTTCTTACAAAATTTTTGGGCAAAAGTGGAAAACAAAAAAGTAATATCAATATGAATAGATGACACTAGCTCTCTGGTAGGAATGTCAAATTGAAGAAAAATAAAATAGAAAAATTCCGAACTTCACATATCACGCTCTCCTTCCACGAAGTGTGAATCCGCCCATTGTTTGTTGAGGCGATTTTGTCCTGGACGGCGTTCTTGGAAAGAATCTCCTCACTCCTGCTCCCTTATTCGATAAGGCGTGTATATACTTACACTGTTTCCGCCGCAGTTCTGTAGCCCTTAATCGCTTTCCATTCTCGGTCTCGTTCCACTTCTTCCTCTTGGCGCAAAACAGCTGGCTGATCGCGTCGATTTTCTTGACGTGTAACCTGACCTGACGGCTCAATCTGAGCTGGCTCCGATATCTCCTCGATGGTCACGCTGCTCTCCTTATGGGTTCAGATTCGAAGTCGGCATCCGCGGGCAATCTGTGTGTAGGCCTATCTGTGTGATATTTGCGCGCTGGACGCCGGCGGTCTCTGTGTGCGGCTTGGATTTGCCACTCAAGCCGTCGTAAGTCGTCGTACCAGCGCAGACTCGCCACTCTCACGTGCTCCTCTCTCTCCGACACCGCTGCCTCTCTCTCCACTACGCACCTTTTGCGTACCTGCAGCCCCGCCGCTCGACGCCCCAAACTGTTGTGCGTTCTCTCCGCACGCTGCCTAGCAATCGAGATTCCCATCTCAAAACCCGCTGCATACCTCTCTCGTTCCTCTCGCGCTCTCTCCTCAAATGCGCGGTCTCCCAGCCCGAGCAGCTGATCTCGTTCGGCAATATGCAGACGCCGGCTGAGGCGTGCATCGAAGAAGTCGCGCAGCTCTCGCCCGCACTCTTCTTGACGTTGTTGGCGACTCGCCGCATAAGCCTGCGTGCGTCGCTCGCGAGCTGCTGCGAGTGCCGCGTCAAATTCAGCTGATGTTGTGCCTGTTGCCACGTGCGCTGCTGCTTGCCGCTCTCTCTCTTTCTGCTCCGTCTGCTTACGCTCGTATTCGAGCTACTGTTTCCGGAGCTCGCGCTTTGATTTTATTTTCACGCGCGATCGTCCTCGAGCGTGTGGAGCAGCCAACCCTTCTGCCGTGATGGTAACAGCCGTTGTACTTGCCTGCTCGCTTCGGGCTCGATGTGTCTCGAACTGATGAACAGGCGGCCTCGGCGCCAATCGCGCTGTGATCTTTTCGACAAGTTCGCACAAATTCGAGCACTCGTCCAACATTTTCACGCACAAGCACTGTTCTAGTTTTTGTGAGAGCTTATATTCACACGCGCTTTGTGTGCCACTCCTCGTTTGCGTGCCGGCTTCCGAGCTCATCATCCATTTTTGCCAAGCTGCAAGTGCGTTGATAGTTATCAATTATATTGTAATTATAGGTAATTGAAGCGATTGTAATCGCTTCAATTACCTCGCAATTTACGTCCTCCTTGCCGACGCTCGACGTTTGTTGCCCCATTCTGGTGTTGTTGCTGCTCTAGGAGGCGGGATCTCGCATGCGTGATAGGTCTCGCGTCGAGCATAACTTGCTATCCACTTGCAATGTGCGCGTCGGGGTTAGGTGTGCCTCTTGCGTCGATCATTTTTCTCGCGCGGCCGCGTGGTATCTAACCATCCGGACTCAGCCGCGGAGGAGAGGCACTTGACTTCGCTTTGCTGTTCCTTCTTTCTCGTCCCAATGACTCGCGGACCGTTTTTGTTGCTGTCTGCTTGCTGAGAGTTGATGATTCCTGTGCGATTTTGATTTCACTGCGTATTTGAGTTCTCTCGCATGACATGGACCATCGATGTGACTGCCGTTTCGCGATAAAATATACACGTTCTCTCCTCGCTCTTCTGCTATCTTGTACGGACCACAGAACTATTCAGTGAGCTTCGCTGTAATATTCTTCGCTGCTGATGCCAGTGTTCGATTTCCCTCCATGACGCTATCCCCGACCTTAGAATCTACCTTACGTTGATCTTTGTTGGAATATAACATTCGTTTTTCCTTCTCTATCTCTAACCTTTTGATAGTTGAATCATGTACCTCTGGCAACTTATACATACAGTCCGACCAATCTTTTATAGCCGCATCATATTCAACATTTTCTGAACTATTCTGTAACTTTGCTGATTTCAAACATTCTAGATTCCCACTCGATTTCTCCTGTGTAATCTCATTTGAACTCTCGCATTGTGGCTTGTCCAAATCTTTCATATTTTCTGAAACTTCTTTTTTGTTTTTGTTCTCAATAAAACTTTTGAAAATCCTACTAATATTCTCTACCCGTCTCTTATAAAATTTTGGGGGCTTCAACTCGCGTGCAGACATCATGAACGGAGGTGATTGACCTGTCACTGAATGCACTGAAGTATTGTACGCGAATTGAAACTGCGAGATGTACTGATCCCATTCTTTACAGTTTTCCGCAAAAATCGCTATCATCGTCTTAATATCTTTATTTGCTCTCTCTACCGAATTAGCAAATGGTCTATACACGAGAGTTCCTTCGTGTATAATCCCACTTTTTTCTAAGAAATTGGTCACTAATTCGTTATCAAATTCTTCGCCGTTATCTGATAAGGAAATTTCTGGAGCTCCATAATTCGGACACAAAATATTTTCTAACGCGTTTCTTACTGCGTTGGCCGTTTTTCTTCGCAACGGGACGGAGGTTATGTAACGCGTGAAAATATCTCCCATGATCATTGAATATTCAAAACCATTCTTGCTCCTTAAAAATTCTCCCATCAAATCGGCTGCCACGATTCCCATGGCCTGTCCATTGTACGCGTGCCTATTAGACCTATTTCACCGCGATGGTATGGTTTGTAGCGCGCGCATAAATCGCAATCTCTCACAAAACTTGCTACATCGAGATGAATTCCGGGCCAACAGTGCGAACAAGCGACGCGTTTGTACATCTCTTCTTTACCAGGATGAGCGATTGATGGCTCATCGTGATTTTCGCGCATGACTTTCATGCGATTTCCTCTCAGGATAACCAATTTCCATGCATCTAGATCTTCCATCATTTCGTCCAACTGAGGGTCAGGTTTATATTTGTGGATTCTACCGTCCACAATTTTTCAATCTTTGTATCGACTGGGGTGTTTCAAAATCTGATAGAATCTTTTGTTGTACCACTTATCCGACGTTTTCTCTCGGATCTCAACTGATGCGATCTCAATCGCGTCGTCTTCGTACATCCAAGAGAGCGTGTCGGGGACAACAATGAGTTTACCCTTCTGGCGGATAACTTTGAAATCATAGCTCGCAAGGTCATGGGCCCATCGACCTACGCGACCAACCGGACTTTTCTTGTTAAACAGCCACTGTAGCGCGCTGTGATCTGTTATAACTGTGAATTTCCCTCCCTCTATATATCCTTTAAAATTGTCTACTGCTGAAGGGTTATAGGCTGGCAGAATAATCTGGACACGTGTTTAACGACATACACGAGTTCATCAAACAAAGGTACAGAGCGACCGTCGACCCTCTCGACAAGACAGACCGGCAACGACTATCCGCGAGCCGGAGCTCGGCCAGCGACGCGGCGCGACAGTAAAGGTGGCGCTACATGATAGGGAGAGTGTGGAGTATTCGTATATGCAACACTCCCTCCCGAATGTACACACTCTACATAATACAACCGTGAAAATCATAACATCCGTTATATTAAACAGAGAATATCATGTTGCTGACGCCCCCTAATGCACACGTATTTCGTACATTATCAAATAGTCAGATTATTACTCAAGAGGGCACCACTTTGAAATCAACATGAATCAGAGCTACAAATGAACATTTGTTTCCTTTCGTCGATTAAATCTTGTCCACACCACTGTCGCTAGTCGCAAAGAGGAGAACTCAGTTGTTGGCTTTACCTATAACACACCGAAGCATATGTAAGCATCTTGAGTCAGATTCTACCCGTCAATCTTTCAATCGAATCAAGTCTTATCCAGGACCAACTTACAAGTAGAGGACCAACCTTGCGGATCACGGACTTGGCCAAAACTCTGGGAATCATCTTATTTCGGTGAGAAATGAAGACATCCCAGAGGGTTTATGCTAAAAGGCTCTCTGTTCCGAGATATAGGTATGGACATTAGCGTTGCCCATATAGGCCCGTATTTAAAAGCCACAGATAAAGGTATACTAGCAATGCTAATGTCCATAGCTGTACCTCGGAAGAGAGAGCCTATTAGCATAAACCCTCTGGGATTTCTTCATTTCTCACCGAAACAAGATGATTCCCAGAGTTTGGCCAGATCCTTGATCCGCAAGGTTGGTCCTCTACTTGTTAGTAAGGTTTTCATGAATTTTAAAGGAGAGTGGCTTAGTGAAGATATTGGCAAGCTGAGACTTTAAAGCAGTCCATTTAACTTGTATGAACTTTTTCACGATGCACATTTTTATGAAATCTTGCCTAACTTCAACCATATGTCTCAAACCGTTTCCTCCGTCAGTTTTCGCACTTGCAATTGCCGCTCGATTATCACACCATACGATCATTGGGTAGAGGTCTTCGCCCATCAGAGTTTTGAGTGAATTCTCGAAGCCCATTAGGTCTTTTGTTGCCTCGCCCATCGCAACGAACTCAGCTTCGCAAGTAGACAAAGCCACATAAGATTGTCTGCGTGTTTTCCATGCTACAGTGTCATTGAACAGTCGTATCAAGAACCCACTGGTAGTACGCGGATCTTTGCATTCCGCGGAGCTAGCGTCAGTATATGCTTCTAGACCACCCGTCTCACCCCTGTAGATCAGACCAAAATGTTTTGTCTTTTTCAAGTATCCCAGCACCCGTAAGGCCATCTGCCAATCTTCGTCCGTAGGATTCATTTGATGACGACTCAAAACGTTTACGAGTTGTCAGGTCTAGTTGTACCAGCCGAATACAATAAGCTACCTACAATTTCCCTGAAGGGGCTAACAGTTTTATTCCGTTTTTCAACGTTTTGAAGTTCTTTTACCGTTTCTCCCCTAGATTTTTGTTTTTGATTGCTCACTTGAGTAGTTTCCCAGTGTTCTTCGTATGAAGATTATTGGTGGCAACTTTCTCAAGAATTTCCCTCATATACGATTCTTGATTCAATTCGATCGTGCCATTATCTATATCTCTCTTGAGAGATATCCCTAGAAATTCTCTTGGCTCACCCATGTCTGTGAGCTTGAAAGCATCTTTGAGATTGCTTTTGGTCTCATTTAATTTTGAGGGACAGTTACTCGCCATAAGTATGTCGTCGACGTGGAGTAAAAGTAGTAGGAAAGATCCTCCCTCCCTCCATGTGAAAATACATGGTTCGACCGTACTGTTTTCAAGTCCAATAGTTCTTGCTACTTCCGTGAATTTCTCATTCCACCGTTTTGGACTAATTTTCAAGCCATACAACGCCCGTTCCATTTTGCATACTTTATTCGACCGTGTCTGTTGTGAATGAGGAGTTCCTTCCGGTACCTCCATGTTAATCTCATAGAGAAGCGTCCCGCTGAGGAATGCGGTTTGATCATCTAATTGGACAGCATCCAAGTCATATTTGTTGACTATGGCAATGAAAGTTCTGACTAGTGGCATACTAGATACCGGAGCATATGTCTCACGAATATCGTAGCTGTTTCTATCTTTATAGCCCCTAATTACGAGTCTGGCCTTATAAGCAACTTTGCCATCAGCGTTGATCTTTTTTCAAAAATCCACCGTGAGTCAATAATGTTAGGTTTTCTCCCGTTCTGATCCAGAAATGGTCCGTCTACTATTTTCCAAACTGAATTTTCTTTCATCGATTTCAACTCTTTGATAATTGCCTCCTGCCACAGATGCTTTGCATCAGAAGTCATAGCTTTTGTGAGAGAAGATGGATCTCTATTTATGTGAGCAAGCAAGGCATGGTGAGTTTCATCTTCGTAGGCTTCAATACCCGTATCTGATTCGAGTTTGAATTCAAACGCCATCAAAACTCTCGTCAGCTCTCCATCGATTTGTACATCGATTTTCTCACCATGGGCAGGAGATTCAGACTCAAGTTCACTAGTTCTACATCTTTTCTTATCGTCCTTGCGAGGTCGGCCTCGTTTGCGCTTAGGCGCTCCCTCCGTTTCTGAAGCCACTTCCGTTTTTCCTGAACGCTCCGTGTAAAAATCAAGACTCTCAGTCTCTACATCCAAATCACTCGTGTTACTTTCAATTCGCCCGTATTTGTCTCTATATACCAGTTTCTCATTAAAATATACATCCCTACTCTCATAAAATTTTCTGGTCTCAAGGTCAAAAAGGTGACAGCCAGTTCTTTTGAAGCCAACTAAGATCATCCTTCTGGCTCTTGGGCCAACTTCAGTTCCTGTACTTCTTTGGATTTTTACATAAGCCAAACAGCCAAATCTCTTGATTCGATTAGTATCAAATATGAAGTCCGGGTTGAATTTTTCTAGTGGGGCTATCATACCGTTTGATTTTTGAGGCGATCGATTGTAGATAAAGATTGCAGCGCTCAGGGCTAGATCCCACACGTTCGAAGAGAGTCCAGAGTCAATCAGAAGACTTCTTATTCTCTTTTGAAGAGTTTGGTTGATGCGTTCTGCCGTACCATTATGTTGTGGGGTGTCTAGACAAGCTAATTCTAGCTGAGCTCCCAATGAATCCAGTACTTCTGCAGTGTGACCACCCTTGTACTCAGTGCCCTGATCGGTCCTCAGAAAACACACCTTTACATCGCGCCTCAGAATATTTCTCGTATCTTTGACAAATACCTTTAGACATTTTCCAGTATCACTCTTGCGTTCCGTTGGAAGACCTATGGAAAGTCGCGAATAGTCATCCGTCCAGACTGAGATGAATCTGTCACCGTGAGGAAATGAAGGTGGGCTTATCGGCCCCATAAGATCAGCGTGAATGATTTGTAATGGTTCTGTGGCTCTTTGCCTAATCTCTGAAAAGAGGTGTTTGTTCATTCTTGCCAGGTGGCACACCTCACAGTCTAATAAGTCCTCCGTGAAAACTACAAGTTGTAAATTTTCGATCTCCGGGTGAGCTCTTTGTAGAGCTTTGAGATAAACTACAGAGGCATGACCGAATTCGGCGTGCCATATGTAAGCTCTATTAGTTGTTACAGAGTTACTTGATTCCGTATTCATTTCTCTGTCACCCGTGCTCGAATCAGAAGATTCTGGCAAATTGTGAAGTTTTCCACCATGGACGGGAGCATCTAAGGGAGAGATGTGATCAGGAGGGACTGTGACTCCGTCAGGGTCACTTGTGTCTACAGATGTTCGACTATCCTCCCGTTTGTTGAATGAATCTGAGTTTCTCATGCAATACTCATTTCCTTTACGTGTCGTCAAGTATAGCTTCCGTTCAGTATTGTCAGCACAGAGTTCGTTTACGGTTTCTACTTTTGTTTCTAATTCAATGATCCAGAAAGGTCGACTGTATATGCCTGAGAGAAAAACTTCTCTAGATTCTGGGTCGAAGATATCGATGCGTGTATCGTCGAAATAAATTGCTTAGCCTTGATCCACGAATTTTCTCAGAGACAATACATTTTTGGAGAGATCTTGTGCATAAATCACTTTATCGAGACATGAATTGCTACCGTTATTAAGTCTTACTTCAACCGCTCCTACTCCCTCCGTTTTCAAGCTCGCCGATTCCTCCTTATCAGCACACCCGATGAGTCCTCGCTCCATAGGATCAAATTATTTGGATATAATTCGGCAGTTAGTGATGTGCTCAGTGGCACCTGAATCAGACAGAAAACGAGTTAAAAATCTTTTCTCTGCAACGCTCACTTCGGGATCAGCTTTGGGATTGAATACACGAGAAGATGTCATTGCTATAGGACCAAGTTCCTCACCTTTGAGATTTTGTTTCTGGTTCGATGGACCACCGTTCACACTTGACTGTTCATCCTTTTTGTTATCACTCTTCCCACCGTTTTTGAGAAAGCCCTGGCCCGCGTTCTGATTCGACGAGTATCTCCCTCTCTTGCCATAACCTCGAAAATTACTTCGTCCACTCCGTTTCATTTCCCCGCAAAAATTAGTTCCACCCCTATTTCCTCTAAAACCACGCGAGGGGGAATTAGAGTGAGTCAAGTACCTTGGAGCTGCGCCACGTCCGCCTTGCCCACGATATGGACCAGCAGAGCCACCCGTGTTGTTGGATTTATTTGGACAATTTCTGGAGATATGATCAGGCTCAGCGTTGCGATCAACCATCAAATTGCATCCGAAGCACAGCTTCATGTTTTTGTCCTTGAAAGGACATTGCAAGCCATGGTGACCCTGACTGTCACACTCGTAGCACCTGTTCGCTTGAGTGCTCCGATACCTCGCCGTCATTACACCCGTAGTATTTTGAGGTAGTGGTGTGCTCCTATTAGCTATGATCCCAGCGATTCTCTCACCCTGTTGGATGAAATTTACAATCGCGTCGTAACTCAAACCTTCCTTTATATCAGTTCCATGTCTCTGTATGAATTCTAATTGCTGATTGGCAGGCACGTTAGCCATAACGGCATTGGAACGGTTATCACGTTTATCGGTTTCAGACATCTTGGTCGTACGAGGAAGATTATCGTGATTTCTCACAACTTCCTCAAATTGAGCAATGAAATCATTAGCTTTTTGTTTTGTCGGTCAATACACCATATCAAGCAATTTCTTCTCCAAGAACAAGGCTGAACTATTGACCTCGAGATCTCTAATTTCTTTGAGCTAAGTCAACATGACTAGAGGATCCATAATATCCGATAGTCTGTCGTAGCATTTGAAATCGATCTTATTAATCAAAATATCGCTCACCATAAGCTTTTGATTCTCTAGAATCGACGGATTTACATTTAAAGTGTCATGAGATAATGAGTTTATAATCTCGTTTTGTTGATGTCATTTTATTATTCAACGTTAATTTGAGCTCATCCGTTACTGATTTCAAATTGGAATTATTACTAGTACTTTCTAGTTTTTTCTGCAATTTACTCTCAATGAGACTCGACATTTGATCAACCGTTACAGACTTATCAGTCTGAATATCATCCGTTACCTGAGCATTTCCGCCACTAGCCTCTTCAATATCAACTTGATCATCCCCTTCCGTAGAATCTTGGTCCAAACCATATTGTTCCCAGAATGTATCCATTGTAACACTCATCTCTTTCAAAGTACTCTGCATATAATTCTTATGAGATTGAAAGTCGTCATGGATTTTCTCGTTGAACTCCCTGATCATTGCATTTTGACGCAGTTCCAACTTCTCTTCTAACTGAGCCATCATCCGTTCCTCCCTTGCTTCAATCGAAGTGACGTGGGCTTGCATTTGCTCACTCAAGCTCAAGACCAACCGTTGTATCAAAGCGGATTCACCAGACATAGCATCTGCAGAAGGAACATTTGATTTGACATAGAAAACTTTATTTGGAGTAACAACTCGTTTTATGCTAGTTATTATGGGAGTACTTTTGTCAGAATCAGAAACAGGCTTAGTGATCAAGGGAGCTGACCTCTTACCTTGAACAGGTTCAGTTTGCACTGGAACATCCGTTCTGTTTGGCACACCGTTGGATTCGGACTCTTTCGTTTCAACCGTGTTTTCGAAGGTGTCAGCCATGATAGAAATCTCGCCATTTTTGATAGCCGTTGAATGAGCTATGCCGTCGATGCCATCACCCTTGAGAAGTTTGTCTTCATGCTCCTCCGTCATCTCAGTGATCGTAGCCGTTGACTTGGCCGGAGCAGTTGGTTTGCGTTGAACGAAGCTTCCATCTCGATTTTGGTTCATTGCCGCAGTGAGTGCGTCAATCTCATCTGCCGTGAGTTGAAATTCATCTGTAAAAGTGTCACAGTACGATTATTGGTCAATATTTCAGCAGTTGCTATGACTCGCGCATTGCACGGCAGATCACGCTTGACAAGAACGGACGAACTCGGTTGTACCAGCACGGCTAAGCATTCCCGAGAACGCCCATAGTTTGAATCCCGAATGCACGGCAAATCAGGGTCAATAACGGGATTCGATATCGTGATTGTGATTACTCCGAAATCCCGTCCTAAATGATCTCAACTGTGCGAACCGGATCTTCCGTACTATGCACACTATATCAACCCGTTCTTCCGTGATGCCATTGTTTCCCATACACGTACCGTATAATAGCAGTGCGAACGTTATTTCGACGTCGAAATACACCCCGTACATTCGTTGCACGACATTCATTTACTTGAAGTATAAGTGTCTAGACTTTCACCTATAGGATACGTATTGGTTTCGGCCTTGGTAATCACGTTATCGCCGTCAAACGTGACCGAAAGAGCTTCGTTTGGATGGTGTGCTTCCAGTTGCAGAAGTTGGCCAAACCTCCCATAGAAGCCACAAATCACATTTGCTCTCCTGTCAGCAGCTGCAAACCGGACCGTTTTTATCCCCCCGTTTCACCGGTGATCACAAGTATATGAAATATATCATTCATTTACACTCAGAATGTTTTCAGTATCACACGTCTCCGCGAAGAAAGTATTCCCGATTCTCCGAATTCACGATTAGACTCGCCGTACAGGCTGAACAAACGAGCACGTCACGTCGAGCTCCGAGAAAGGAGGCGGTCCCACAACGAGTCGAGCGGCGCCACTCGAACTCGCCAGACGGAGCGCGCGCACGAACCTGTACGCTCGCTCGGAGCCGAGCACACTGTACTCGAAGATGCAGCACGGCTCGATTCCGAGAAATCGGCGGCGGCTCACTTGCGAGTCGGCTGCGTATGCAAACACACACGCACACAGCTATGCACGAGGATCAAGTCACGACCCGTCTACAGCGTGCGGAGCACCCTCTGCTCACGAGTACCCGTGAATTTCCTTCGACGACCTCGTCGCCGTCGTACACGCCGAGCCCTCCGTTTCAGCACCCATGTGTCGCGCGATCAGACCGGACCGTTTGGTTGAGCGCGAGACGCCTGTGGCTCATGCACACACACGCACTCGTGGATCTGAGCTTCAAGGCCGACGTCCAGGTGCTCCAGACCGCGTGTGGCTGACTCGGCTCGCCTCACTCCGCGCGCACATGGATCCGTATCGCGAGGACCAACAAACTTGTTCAAACGCGCGCACCGCGTCGCGATTGGACTCCACGTTGTCGAAGCAGCGCTCACTCGCCGTTATCACATCGAAACATGACTCGCGCACAAGCTCGACACCACGCGCACTCAGCTCACAGGTACTCACCCTGCACCCCGTTGTTGCTTGCCATTTTGGAGTAAGCAGGTAGACGCTTGCTAACGTCGGTCTCACAACCGTAGAGCGCATGCCAAGCCGCAAAAGGTCCCGCGGTTCCTCGTTGTTGCAGCTCTGAAGGTCGCTGATCGGTCGTCGTCACCCGGAGCCGGTTCTCGCACGTGCACCGATGCACAGTAGAAGCGTGCCAGGGCCGAGGGTTATGGGCTGGCAGAATAATCTGGACACGTGTTGAACGACACACACGAGTTTATTGAAGAAAGGTACAGAGCGACCGTCGACCCTCTCGACAAGACAGACCGGCAACGACTAGCCGCGCGCCGGAGCTTGGCCAGCGATGCGGCGCGACAGTAAAGGTGGCGCTACATGATAGGGAGAGTGTGAGGTATTCTTATATCCAGAAATTTCCCATTCTACCGCCAGACACTCTTTTTATGTCGTCGGCCATACTTTTCCGTTTTTTGTTAAAGCTCTTCTTGCGTAACAAATTACGCGATCATCTCCGTCTATTTTCTGCGTCAAGATTGCGCCTAAATCTGTGTCACACGCGTCCGTATGTAGGTAGTAATCCGTTTTTGGGACAGGCAGAACTGGTGCAGATATTAGAGCGTCGATGAGCGCGCAAAATGCTTCTTCTTACTCCTCTTTCCACTGAATCTCTGCGTCTTCCTTGAGCAGTCTATTGATCGATTCAACTCTTTTCGCGTGAACTTTTATGAATTTATCATGCCATGACGTCATGCCAGTAAACTGCTTCACGTGTTTAACGTTCTTGGGCTTAGGGTGATTTTTGATCGCTTCTGTCTTAGCGGGATCAACTCTCAGTCCATTTCCGTGAACGATGAAGCCTGAAACTTTACTTGTTTACAACAAAACTTGCTTTTATCTCGATTTATCGTAAGATCTGCCTCTGTGATTCTACGTCAAAGTTTCTCTAGCATTTTAATATGTTCCTCAAAAGTCTCAGTCACGAGAGCAATATCATCTAAATACGCGTATGCGTACAGCTCAAAGTCTCCGATAATTGAATCCATCAGCTTCTGAAAGCTCGCGCCCGCGTTAGATAACCCCATGGGCAAACGTTCGTATTGCCAGTGCCCTTTGGCGGGCACGGTGAAGGCTGTAATATTTCTGGGAATCTTCTTCATTTTTATATGGTGATATGCCATGCTTAGGTCGAGAGTGGTGATGTGTATTGCATTCCTCAATTTACGTGAAATAGTACCCATATACGGTGTTGGATGAGCGTCTTTTTCCGTCATTGAGTTTACTACGCGCAAATCCACCACTATCCTGTGACCACCACTTGACTTTTTCACCAGAAATGCGGGGTTATTTCAAGGGCCAGTGGACCTTTCCACAATATCCGCGTCTATTAACTTTCGTAATTCATTGTGCATGGTTTTCTCCATTTTATCCGACAACGGAAAATATCTCTGCTTCACTGGACGAGCGCTCTCTGAGAGTTTGATCTCGTATTCAATAGGATCAGTTGCTCGCAAAATTTCCCCATTTCCATCTTGGCGGGACAAAAATTCGTCTAGAACTCTCTTCAATCTATACTCCTCGTAATTACTTACATCTTTCAAACCTGAATTTGTAGACTCTGACCCTTCCTCGTCTTCATCGCGTGAATTGGAACTTCGACTTTCTTGTGTTCCAATCGAAAATGATTCAAAAGTAAATTTCTCCTTGTCCTCGAGGTCCGCGAATGTATACTCGTCACTATTGCCTAGTATATGCACCCCAAATAATCGACAAACCCAAGTTTCAAAATGACATCGACGGGAAGTGTTGGCACGCTGAGTTTCGACATAATATTGCTGATCCCAGCTATCTCCAGGGGAGTGATCGATTCCCCGGCTACCTCTTCCAGCTCTCTATCAGCCATTTGAGCGTATAGGAAGTTGGAGGGTTGGAGTTTCATGCCTATCTTCTCCGCTACTTCTCGATACTTTCTACCGATCACCGAACGAGCGGCGCCTGTGTCTGATAATCCTCTCATTCCTATTGCACCCACGCAAAGCGTAATCCAGTATCGAAGGTAATCGACTGGCTTCGTGATATCAGGGATTTTGAATATTCGTGATGCGTCGATTCTTAGAATTTTCGCGTCTTTTCGGGCTAGTGACCCGCTGGCTCCGCAACCTCTTGAGACCTGTTAGGACATGGCTAACGTAATGGTCTCATTCACGCAGCCGTGTTCGCGTTCCCCGCATCTATTGACGCTGGTTTCGCCGTGTTTGTGTTTGTGTTTGTCGGCTAAATTATGTTGGTGGGGGCAAATTGCTGTTAATTTTGGAACTGCTGTTGACCTTGGCTTTGACATTTATCATAGTAGCCATTATTATGATAAGTAGCCTCTGCCACGACCATCGCTTTGATTCCCACCTCCCGATTTCCTCCATAGCCACCTCCCCAGTTTCCTCTATCGCCATTAAAATTTTTATTACCTCCAAAATTAAGGCCATGTCGTAGCCGTGCATCCGACGCGTGGGTGGCCGTTTTTGCGGCATTTCCCATTATCCTTGAATCCCTTAGAGATTCGGATTAAAATGAAAGAGAGAGGGTGTTCTACGTCCCCCAATCTAGAGCATCTCTCTCCTCTTTTGATCCGAGTCGCGGAGATTTTTGAGAATAACAGGAACGCGATGAGTGCTTATATACCTAATCGTATACATGGCGCAAGTATACATGCCTATAATGCTTCCGGGCGTTCCCATTATTCTCAAAAATCTTCGCGATTTGGATCAAAAGAGGAGAGAGAGGATGTAGATTTGGGTATGTAGAACAGTCTCTCTCTTTTATTTTGATCCAAATCTCCAAGGAGTTCAAGAATAATGGGGAATGCTTTCATGCAGAGCGCCCTTGAACGGCTCCGACATAGCCTTGAATTCACGCGGAGGGGAATTCGGCTGGTGAGGGTTATTTTGGAAATTTTGGGGTGGTTGCTCATTCTGCGAGGCTTATGGCTGGCCATTCACACCGTTCCAGTTGCCTCCACCTCCACCATTCCTACGACCTCATCCTCCGCGATGCCTATAACCTTGACGATTATTCTGACTTCCGGTCTGCGCGTTATTTGGGGTCGCGTTCTGATTTGGCTCTTTCGAGAGTATCTCATCACGTAATCTCTGCATTTCTGCAGCTACGAAGTTTGCCACGTCGCCGATTGTAGTTACCTCACCCGTCGCGACCTCTGAAACCTTTTCCTCTGTGTCTGGTTTCTGTCTGACTCGGGTGACTGTTTCGCAGTGTCTTTGTTCTTATTTTGTGTGCTGTTTCTATTCATTTGAGAATTATTGGGCTTCTCCCCGTCTTTCTTCGTACTCTGAGAAGCAGCCTAATTTTTATCCGCATTAAAAGCTTCCCCGAGTTCAGTAGCTTGCTCCGAAAATTTTTCGATATTTACAGTTGAATACCTCCTCATAAGAGGATGAAATTCTCTTCTCATATTATTATAAATATGTTCTACTTGCTCCTTTCCTGGCGGAGGTTCTGACATTTTGTTAAAAATAAGGCGCATTGCCGTCATGTTTTCGTGGACCGGCTTCCCATCCTTATGTAACTGCGCGCGCGCTTCGTCGGCAAGACGCTCAGAATATTTTTCGTCCTGATAGTGCGTACGAAAACATGTAACCGCGTCTTGCCACGTGCGCCATTTTCTGCCACGCAATCGGTACAGATTCAAAGCTGGTCCATTCAAAAGCAGCACGACTGCGCGTGAAATATCTTGTTCGGACATGCCAGCCACCACACGATGTTCTTCTACTTCAATCAGAAATTCCTCCAAGCTCTGATTTGGTGAGGCATTGAATTTCAAATTCCAGGATTTTACAGTTTTTGTCCAATCTCTAGACCTATTATTTGAACTTCTCACGTTTTTATTATCAGATTCAAAGGTGGGTTCTTCTCGAATGAAATTTTGTGAATTATATGGGTGCGCTACGTCACTCTGACGCGTAAGATTTTCGATAAGCCTTGGCAAATTCGCAGAAGGCTGCCCAATTTGGTCCTGGAGGTTTTCAACATCCTCTCCATCAGACTCTTGGCCCAACTCATCGGCGTTCGCCGTGGCTATTCCATCTTGCGTATGTTTTGGGTACGCGCCCTGCTGCTGAGATTGCTCCTCGAGCAGCACCTGATGTAGCTGTTCTCGCAATATTTCGCTGCGGAGCTTCGGTCTGTGTATGTTCGTATTAGTAATGAGGTCTGTGTCAGTGAGTTTGCGTCCGCTGTGCGCGTATTGTTTTGGAAACGCGTCATCTGATCGAGAATATTCTGCTGAATGATTCCTGCCTCTTCCCGATTTCGTCGATCCGACGCGCTCCAATGTCACGAAATTCCAATCGGCACCTTATATCTCGCGCCGTTCTCATCTCCCAAGGGAACGAATCCCGTGGAATTAGCGTTTTGGGGTGGTGAGGTAATCGGCTGTGTATCGTCAAATTGTACGCTACGTCAGATCTGGTTGCTATCCTTTGCCCTTCCAAAGCACAATCTTCCCAATTCTCCAGCGAGAGACGGCTCACGCATTCGTGGTCTTTGAATCGTCACGTTTCGAAAATTCACGCCCTCCGTTATTGTATTTGAGAACAAATCGTCCTCCTCGTAACGATTCAAAATCGACCGTCCACTCGCACCGGCCTCTGTCAAATTTATCATATGTTCGCGTAACGCACCATTTCTCGCTTTCTCTAAGTCGGCCAAATCAATTTGGAGGTATTGTTCAAAATCGGTTTCATTATACTCGCCTTCTAGACGTCTACGTGAACGACCATTTTTGACCCTCTTCGGGCCACCTGTTGCGAGTAATAAGTCGCTCAACGCACTATCAAGCTCTTCATCTGTGATGTTGTTCAGAAAATCATCAATCAGATGCCGCATGATATCGTGTTGGGACGCCATCTTACGCGATTGTTGTTTGAATTTGCTGTGAAATTATTTTTCAAACAGCTCTCCAATTAGATAGGCCAGAAAAACTTTCCATTACATTCGCTTATTTGTTATATCGTGGACAAGGCTCTAATTGCGAGGAGAAATCGAATCTTTATAATGCTATTCTCAGCATTGTCTGCTGATATATGACTAATTTGGATTCTAATCAAAACTCTCATGTAAGAAAAATTTGTCGGTAGCGAACGAAAATGTGCATGAGGGATTCTCGTTTGGATTACCTCCCGAATGAGTATATTTGGCTCAATCACCTAGCAACGTTCCTAAGAACTCAAGAATCTTCCTCGTGCACCGTTCACGTTCGCGGAGGTTCGACTTTGACCGCGCGCACACACACACTCTTATGAACTACGCGAGAGATACTTGACACTGCCATCGCGCGGTTACTGACCGCAAAAGATTTTTGTATGCTGCGATTCTCAAATCTCGCCAAAATACTTGACTCTATTTTTCATGATTCGTAACTCAAATTTCATGTAAAAGACCCATCTTCCAAGTGTGGATTTTGAATACCATCAGCTAAATCCCCCGAAGCGCGCCAAATCATTCTCATACGCGTCAAGTTACGCGAATAATTAATTGACCTTGGCTTTCCCTCGGATGAAATCAAGCTGCTAACATTCAAATCCGTTGGGCGCCATTTGTGATGGTCTTACCAGTAATTCCCTTAATATGTCTTTGGTTCGAATCATAAACTTCCATATGTTCTTCCCTATAGAATCACCGAGAGATATTCACTCAGTTCAAGCTGAATAAATGGACTCTAAACTCGACATTTATTCTTGACTGTGGGAAATTTCTGCGTTTCCTTCGAACTCTTCATTTGAGCAGAATAATGTTCCAAAATCATACAAAATCACGCATAGCTTAATTCTCCACGCGGCAATTCTATTGGACTCGAAACGCGTGAACGAGAATCGAGGGGAGAGAGAGAGACCACTTACTCATCATACTCGCATTCTGGAGGGTTTTGGGCGAGCAGAGCAAGCAAGGAAACTTCACGTGGAAGAACACAGGTTTATTCAGCAAGAGCACAGCCGTTCGTTAGCGCGACTCGACAGCGACTGACTTACGACGCAGCGCGGCCAGCTACAGAGAGACCGGACAGTGGCGCCACACGGGCGAGCGGAGTGTGGAGCATTCACAATATTCCAACACTCCCTCCCGAATCTCCACACTCCGTTAGATACTCTCACAAATCATAGCAGTCGTCATAATCAGATTCGTCATTAATCATAAACAAATATCAAATAATGGAGTCACACTCAAACAATCAAACGTCAGTTCGTATTAAGTTTATATCGAATAATCCAGATAGAACATTCACTTCCTTCCACAAATTGAGTTCTAAGATGAGTCTGAACATAACAGAAAATATTAGTTATTTCTCGTTGATCGATTAGCACACCACTGTCATGGGTTGCTGGAAGAGATACTAGCTGGTGGCATTACCTATAACATACAGAGAAATATATGAGTATCTTCAGTCAGAAATTCATCCGTTAATCTGTCCATCGTTTTAAACGTGATTCAAAATCAATTTAGTCAAATTTTCATGTATTCTGAATGAGGGAGGTTTAGTGAATATGTCTGCAAGTTGTGCCTTGGACGGAATCCATTTGACCTCAATAAATTTATCTCCAATGCACATTTCCACGTAATCTTGCCTGATTCCAACCATGTGTCTCAATTTGTTTCCTCCGTTAGTTTCAGCACTAGCTATATCTGCGCGATTATCACACCATACAACCATAGGGCAGAACGTTTTACTTGATAAGATTTTAATTGAGTTTTCTAGGCTCATGAAATCCCTAGAGGCTTCGCTCATTGCGACAAATTCGGCTTCGCAGGTCGATAGAGCTACATACGTTTGTCTCTGCGTCTTCCATGCAACCGTATCGTTGAACAACCATATCACGAATCCGCTTGTGGTTCGCAAATCTTTACAATCTGCAAAGCTAGCGTCGGCAAATGCCTCAAGACCGTCCGTTTCACCTCTATAGATCAGACCAAACTTTTTCGTCCCTTTTGAGTATTCGAGCAACCGTACAACCATTTTCTAATCGTCATTTGTGGGATCTATTTGGTGACGACTCAGAACATTCACAGAATGAATGATTTCAGGTCTTGTTGTATTCGCTAAGTACAGCAAGCTACCAACTATTTTCCTGAATGGGTTGATCGGTTCATTTAATTTTCGGAGTGTTTGTAGTTCTTCAACTGTTTCTTCCCTATCCTTTCGTTCACGATTATTCACTTGAGCAGTTTCCATTGGCGTATTTTTTGTATGTAGATTACTTGGAGCAAATTTTTCTAAAATTTTCTCCGTATAAGATTCTTGGCTCAACTCAATCACGCCGTTTTCTCGGTCTCTTTTGATAGATATACCTAAGAATTCTCTTGGTCCACCCATATCTGTGAGTTTGGATGCATTTTTGAGTTTACTCTTTGTTCCACTCAGCTTTACTGAAGAGTTACTTGCCATCAAAATATCGTCTACGTACAACAGCAGTATCAAGAATATATCTTTGTCTCTCCAAGTAAAAATACATGGCTCGACAACGTTTTTTTCAAGTCCAATCGTCTTAGCTACTTCAGTAAATTTATCATTCCACCGTTTAAGACTAACTCTCAAACCGTACGACGCCCTTTCCAATCTTGCATTCTTTATTAGATCGCGTCTGATGGGAAGTTTCTTCCGGAATTTCCATGGAAATTTCATCATTGAGGATGCCGTTAAGGAATGCTGTTTTCACGTCTAGTTGCACCACGTCCGAATCATACTTATTGATTATGGCAAGCAAAGTTCTGACCAGTTGCATTCGGAGAACCGAAGTATAAGTCTCACGGATATCATAGTTATTCTTGTTTTTGAACCCACGTATTACCAGTCTCGCTTTATAAATGACTTTTTCATCAGCGTCTATTTTTTTCTTCAAAACCCACCGTGAATCAATGATATTTGGCTTTCTCCCGTTCTGATCTACAAATGGTCTGTCTACTATTTTCCACACAGAATTTTCCTCCATTGATTTTCATTCATTGTCAATCGCCTCTTGCCATAGATGATTCGCATCTGATTCCATAGCCTCTAAGAATTAGGAAGGATCTTTATCTATATGAGCCAGCAATACATAGTACGTTTCATCCTCATAATTCTCAACTCCCGTATCTGATTCTAATTTGAACTCAAAAGCTGTCAGAATTCTAGTCAGTTCACCACTGTTTTGAACATTCATATTTACAGTATTGGTCTCAGGTTCCGTCTCAGGCTCACTAATCTTACGTCTTTTCCCGTCATCTTTGCGAGGATGACCTCGTTTTCGCTTAGGCACTCCTTCCGTTTCCAACGTCACTTCCGTATTACCTGAGCACTTCGTATGAAATTTGAGACTCTCATTCTTTCCATTCGATTTAATTGTAGTACTTTCGATCCGTCCATACTGATCTTCATACACCAATTTCTCATTGAAAGCTACATCTCTACTTTGATAAAATTTTCTAGTCCCTGGGTCAAAGAGATGATAGCCCGTTCTCTTGAATCCTACCAAAATCATCCGTCTCGCTTTTGGGCCGAATTTAGTTTCTGTGATTCTTTGAATCTTGGCGTAAGCCCAACAGCCAAATCTCTTGATCTGATTAATATCAAAACTGAAGCTAGGGTTGAATTTTTTCAGCGGAGTTATCATTCCTTTCGATTTGAGGGGTGTTCGATTGTAAATAAAAATTGCAGCGCTCAAGGCTGGATCCCACATGTTCGAGGGAAGTCAGAATCTATCAAAAAGCTCCTTACTCTCTTTTCAATTGTTTGATTCATCCGTTCTGCCGTACCATCATGCTCTGGTGTATCTGGACAAGCCAACTCAAGCTGCGCTCCTAATGACTCTAAGACTTCCGTAGTATGTCCATCCGTAAATTCAGTGCCCTGATCACACCTCAAATCACACACCTTTGCATCACGCCTCAATACGTTTCTTGTGTTTTTAACAAATGACTCCAAACATTTTCCAGTCTCACTTTCATGTTTCATAGGATAGGCCATAGATAATCGTGAGAAGTCATCAATCCAGACAGAAATATATTTGTAGCCATGGGGAAATAAGGATGGGCTAATAGGCCCCATAAGATCAGCGTGAATGATCTGCAACGGTTCTGTTGCTGTGTCTAACGTTCGGGAAAGGTCGTTTATTGATTTTTGCCAAGTGGCACACTTCACAATCCAATATATCTTCCGTAAAAGCTACACGCCGTAAATTTTCAATTTCTGGATGGGCCTTTTGAAGTGCTTTGAGGTAAGCTATAGACGCATGTTGAAACCTAACATGCCATATGTAAGCTTTATCTTTTACGGCACACTCTCCTTACTCGACATTTATCTCACCGTTAACAGTCTTTGATTTTGCCAGATCGATTGAATCATGGAATTTTCTATCGCGTATTGGAGTATCGAAAGGTGAAACATCATCAGGAGGAACTGTTACTCCGTCAGGAATGTACACCTTTGAAGTTATTTAAAGGTTTGCTGGATTGCTATCTACATCGGATTTTTTCGCACCGTATTCATTTCCTTCGCGCGTTGTCGAATATAATTTCTCGTGATCGTTCTGACTCGGACGAATTCTATTCGCACCGTTGTCAATAGTCTCCAATTCAATAGTCTAGAAAGGTTTACTGTATATGCCAGATGGAAAAGTTTTCTGAGATACTGGATCACAGATGTGCATACGTGTATCGTTCAAATACATGGCTAAACCTTCGTCTACAAACTCTCTCAGGGACAAGAGATTCTCAGAGAGATCTTCCGCATTAATCCCTTCATCAAGATCCAGCGTACTCCCATCGCTGAGTTTAATTTCAACCGTTCCCACTCCCTTGGTTTTGAAACTCGCTTCTCCATTTTTATTTGCGCACTGAACGGAGCCTCGCTCTGTACCATCAAATGATTTGAATATCATCCGTGAATCAGTAATGTGCTCAGTAGCACCAGAGTCGAGCAGAAAATGACTCAATGATTTTCTTCCGTTACAATTCATCTCCAAATTTTCATCTTGTGTAGAAACAGAGAATAATTTAATTTCTGAGGAATTCAGATCCTCACCTTCCTTGTTTTGCGTCTCATTTGATGGACCCCCGTTCTCACTAGACTGTTCGTTATTTCTCTTATCGCTTCCAGATCCAGTATTTTTCGAAAAACCTAGGCGACCGTTCTGATTTTGAGTGTACCTCCCTCTTTTACCGTAACCTCCTTGGAAATGAGGTTGTCCTCTCCGTTTCATCGCACCACGACCGTTGCCCCCACGACCGTTGCCATCACCCCTACCTCTGATAAAACCTCGGAACGGAGCAGAATTTACAAAGTACCTCATGGCGGCGGCTGCGGCGCTCAATTCTGGCAACACGTGCCGTGTTGCCGTGCTCGCCACTTTCCGCACGGCGATTCCCTCGTCGATCCTCGGGCCGACCTCAGAAAAGACGTATAATCATTATTTCCTATTCGTCGAGCCTGAGTCGATGACGAAGAGACGGAGGAAAAAGCCGGCTGCGACGCACCGCGTCGCATTACCCCTCCCATATCCCCGCCTTTCCGCACGGAAGAGGATGGGGTGGGAGTGGCTCCGGTTCCCCTCGTCCGTCCCTCGCCGCCAACCCGGGCTATTGGTCACAGATTCATCTCATTATTACAATCCACAAATGCGAAGAAAAAAAGATTAAAATTAAACGTTCTCATCATCATCCGAAACGTCAATGAAGAAACTTCTACATTCACCCAAGCAAAAGAAGGAAGAAAAATCACACTCGTCCTCTCAACCTCGTCTCAGCACTCATTCGCACTCATACATACAAGGTTCACCCTTACTTGGCGTTGACTGGGGGTGTAGCTCACCCACCCATTGGCGTTACTGGTGCTCCATCCTGATTAGGCCGAGCGGCGTGGTAGACCCTTGAAAAAAGCCATAAACATGGCCTCCCGTAGATGAGCTGGCATCTGGGCTGCCAGGCTGACCAGGGTCTGGAACCGCTGGTGGTCCTCAGGTGTCATGGCCACTAATCGCGCTGCCAAGTCCGGAATCTGGATCGTTGCAGACCCGGCCTCGGGAACAGCTCCAGGGAGTTCGGGCTCTGACTCGCGGGAGGGCGACCGAGACGGACTTCCTCGATCTGGCGAGGCGATGGGCGTCTCCTCGGCGGCCGCCCGGTTCGGCTGAACCGGAAACGGTCGCGGTAGTGTAGGCATGCCACGTGCGAGGCACGGTGCCGTGGTGACCGTCGATGGCTCACCGCTGATCGGCGTCGGCGTCGATTCCGCCGGGGTCCTTGTTCCCGATTCCGCCTCCTGCTCACTCCGTCCGTGCGTGCGGGCACTGGTCGAGGGGCGCGATTCACTGGCCAGCCGCAGGTGATATGTGGTGGCGCAGCGCGGACAGCCCGAGACCGACAACCCTCGACGACCGCAGTTCGCACAGTGTACGTACGGATCGGGGTGGCGGCAGGCGGCAGACTGGTGGCCGGACTCCCAACAACCAAAACAACTGCGCGACGGCGGGCCGTTTTGGTCGTAGGGAACGGCCTCCAGCCATGGGAACATGGTTCCCCGTCGGTCCCTGGGATAACGCCGTCCTCTGGTACCACGCCGAGTGCGGCGAGCTGGAGGGTCTGGCGTGTCCACGAAGCATATCGCCCTCTCGGTATCCTCGGTGAGCTGGCGGATTTCATCCGGGGTGATGGCAGGGATCTCCTCATTCCGGTTCTGCACTAGACTGTGAGGAGCAGGGGGCGGTGAGAGTAACCTTTCCGGCTCCTCTATGTAGTCCGGGTGGTCCATCACAGTCATCTGGCGTTTGGGATTCCGGCGTCTCCGCTTTGAGCGCTCGTTGTGGCTTAGCATTGGTTCCGTTGGTTCCGAGGTCTCGCGCAGTACAGGACTGTTGGCCCGAGACCTGGGCCATCGGTCCTGTCGGATAGCGGACCGTGACTGGCGTTCCAAACGTCGAGCTACCTCCTGCTCTCGGCGGATGGCAAACGCGATCTCGGGCATCCATTGTCCGGCCGGAGAGCACTTCGGCGGCTTGATGTAGCGTTTCCGAGGCGTCGGGGTGGGGAACTGAACCGGTTCTCCGGGACGAAGGGCCCTGGCCGACTCCTCCCGGCGGTCAAAATAGTCCTCCCAGGTGTCGCCGGTCCCCCACTGCCCTCGTAGCCGCAACTCCTCTTCATCGGCGAGTCAGAAGCCGCCGTGGCCTAGTGGAAAAGGTCCTGGTCTCCCACGCGGGAGGCCGGGGTTCGAGTCCCGGACGGCACCACTGAGATTTTTTCTCATGTGCTTTTTACGTCGGTCTCGGTGGTTCGGAACCCACCTTAAATTGTAGGTCCCCCTCACCGAGGTGAAATCGGTAGTTGGCAGTTGCTGACGCGCTGGTTGAGCGTAACTGAACCCCACGCACATGGGTGCCGTCTGGATAAAGCTCTAAAGAGCAGGT
>JAPYYZ010001614.1:0-19085 GCA_030522705.1 Eretmocerus eremicus | reverse complement strand
CGATAAATTCACTTCATGTAATTTAATCACCAACGAGCAATAGAGTCAAAATGATTTCGATGGGTTCTCCTACTCATTGATATCAGTTAATATAAATCTACAGAAACCTGTTGAGGATGATCGCAGTTAATAGCTTGAGCGAGTTTTTTGATTACTAACATTGCAAAATCCACAGCAACAATGAGCAAGAACAAAAACAAAAACAGAGAGGAGCAAAAAAGTTTCTCCAAGAAACTCTAGACCATCGACTTATCGAAAACTGAATCCTTGAAGAATAAAGTCAAAATTGGGGGTCAAAGAACGTGAGTAAAACACAAATAAGAATTTTTGTGAACGTCATGACTGTGGATTTAAATTGCAGAACGATAGTTGCTTACGTTGATGAAGTATTAGGTCAAGATAGTTTCACAAGGAAAAAAGATAATGTGGAAGTGAAAGTATTCAAAGTAATTTTAAATAATAATGGTGGCATAAAATTGCGAGTCAATATGTACGATGACAACATCAAAAATTTCAAGAGTTTTTTTAAACTCAACGCTGTGAGTAATTTTGCAATTGAATCAGATGATTAGGGTTGAAATTCATAGTCATGCTACTTCCAAAATAACATCGCACAAAGAACACAGATATCAACATAATATTGTCATTCCTTTATTTTTGGTGCAGAAATTATTATGTGAGAGAGTATCTGTGAGTCCAGCGAACAAAAGTTTCAGTAAAGGTAACTTACATTACGAGATCAATCTCAACAGTTATCTAAGTGTTTCCAATTGTGGAGATTCCACAGAAACCCCTGAACCAGTGTCTATCAAATTTCGAGAAATACCGAAACAAATGGGATTCATAAGTAATTTGCATTGAGTCTGAATCATGTATTGAATGAGACTTTACAATGTTTCTACAATGTATTCACAGAATTGACAGGTTATCTGAAAGATGAGATCGTTAGAAAGAATGAAAGAAATGGAAACGAATTGATTGGCGTTGTTACCAACGGAATCTATAAATTGGATTTTATTTTGATGGAATGTGAAGAAGAGGCGTGACCGGTGATAGACCGTGGGGTTGAAATAGAAATCATAGGAGATCTGCAAGAAAATGGTAAAAATAGATATTCATCTATGACGGAAAGAAGTTTAATGTCTATCGAAATATGCAATATGATAAAATTTGTCATCAGAACTGGAGATAGTGTGCCGTTCCTGGGATTTCGTAGTTACACCACACATCTCTCAGGGATTGCCCACAATTTTGAGAAACCAGTCACATTTCTCAGGAGCCAGAAAATTTTTAAGGGCAGATCCCAGATTTGTGATATAAACGGAACGTTTGACAAATTCAGAGGTTATAGAGTCAAAATAGATCCTAAATCCACACTTGAGAACTATTTTGCGGGAAAAAACTGTGAAGGGAGACTGTGCAATGTGTGGTGTGAGTACAAGAACCAATGACGTTAAACTTCCTCCGGTCCAACTAACGAATTTTATCCGGTAAATTTCTTATGGAAGATGGTAAATATGGAATGATTATGAACATTGTAATGTTACAGGTTTAACTTACATTCTGAAAGTAAAATCGTTGGCGAACATGGGACCGTTCCCTGGCGATAAGATGGCTTTGGAAGATTCACTTGTAGCGAATGAAATCTCCCTGATCAAGGTGAATGTCTCAAGTAGGAGAGTGGGGTTTTGTTTCCAAATTAATTGATGGATCAAAATATTCATTCAAAATGATGGACATGGCGCTGGAGAAGAATAGTGAACCTTCTGATCTTCCTCATTCTTCAGAAAAAATCCTGAGTGGTTATTGTTTTTATATCCATTTTGCTCAAATTTGGCTCACATATTCAAATTTAGGAATTCGGTGAGACATGCAGAAAATTATGAAAGTATGGTGGCAGGTTCTAGTCAATAAAAATCTGACATATTCTGTTCAGGTTACGGTTCGTGAGAGGGGAGAGATTCGTAGTCTTCACGCCTGATACGAAATATCTTTTTGGGCCTCGTAAGAATGACGGGGTAAGGGTATATCGGAGCGAATAGTTTGGGCGTCGGCCACCGCGTAGAAAGATTTGATTTTGATCATATTTTGCAACACATCAGAGGTTCCATTCGATAAAGTAAGGAAAGAGCCTCAAAGTTTATAAACCAAAAAACAAAATGTGCCATCTCGTTTCCTGATCGAATGTAAAATAAGCTCGGGATCTTGCGACTACGAATTGCACCGTTGGCGATTCAACGCATGCTCTCGGGACCTATTCAGAACGTTTTTTAGTCCCAAGACACCGAGCTCGTTTTGCATCCAATCGGGATTCGAAACGGCACATTTTGTTCTTTAGTTCATGAACTTTGAGGCTGAGGAGCTTTTTTTGATTGAGCCACTAATTTTTTGCAGAATATCGTGAAAAGTTGAATTTATGTACGGGATGGTCGTCACCTGAACTACTTGCTCCAACAAACCTAGTTGAAATGTCATTTATCATTATCTATGACGGTGTTTTTGGTTGTAGTATTTTTGAATGTTTATAGAGTGAAATCCTAAAATAATTCTTACCAGGTATACAAGAGGGTCCTCAAAATTTACTATACATTTTTTTATGAGGATTGGTGAAGATCCCCTACATTCCCCTGAAAAAAGAACATTAAAGAAGAAAAGATTCGGTAGATAAGTAAATGTTGATGGAAACTTTGAGAGAACTGGAATAAAGTTTTTTGGTACATACAACGAATTTCAGGTTATGGAGGGGAATGAAACATCAGAAAATTTACAGATAACGGAGATAAAGAATTAATTTTTGTCGACAACATTCCCTCGTTATTGTGAGGGATATACAGTTATAAAAGTGGGAGCACATAAAAAAACGGCATTCGGTGGACCTCGGCGGAATTCGGTGGAATTCAGTGGAACTCGGTGGAGTAACGGTGGAAGAACGGTGGAGTTCGGTGGAGTTCGGGTGGAAGTCGGTGGGGAGAAGGTGGAGGAACATGCCACTTTTTCCAAATATCGGAAAAATGTGGGTCATTGTAGGTAATTGAGTGGGTGGAGGAACAAGGGAAGAACGGTGGAGTTCGGTGGCAGCACGGTGGCATTCGGTGGAGGACGCAGTGGCGCACGGTGGCTCTCTATGGCAGTCGGTGGAGTTCGGTGGATTCCGGTGGAATTCAATGGAAGTCAGTGGATGTCGGTAGCACACGGTGGAATTCAGTGGAATACGGAGGAACTCAGTGGAATCTCAAAAAAAATTTCATCTCGACTATATAATATAAGGAGAAATCAATCAATTCAATTATTGGTTTCTACTCTTCAATTGATTGATTGATCGTTTATACACAAATACACAAAGATACAAATATCATCTGCTGATTCATGGTACAATCATGGATGATTAACATTCATCAAGATTTCAACTAATGTGAGTTTCGATAGTTCACTCCGCCCTTTCAACTAAATAGTCCATCATCACCGGCACAAGTTTTTTCTTCCTGGTCGATTCCAGAAGGCAATTCAAGGCCATCTCGGAGCAAATAGTTCGCGCGGGGGCCACCGCACACACAAATTAAACTTTGACGACTGTGGAAAACTTGGAGCCTTTCCCGAAAAAAAGTGGGTCGAAGCCCCCAAATCTGTGAAGCAAGGAACAAAATGAGCTGTCTTTGACCACGATCGAATGCGACACGAGACGAGGATTAGTAAACTACGATGTGTTGTGTGTACGAGGAGGACGCATGGCTAGAAGCGCCGAAACAGTGATCCGTAGTTTACTGATCCTGGTCTCATTTCGCATCCGATCTTGGCCCAAGATGGCTCGGGGGGTCTGGACCCATTTTCTCCAAAAAAGGCCTGAGTTTTCCGCTGATAGTCGTCAAAGTTGAGTTTGTGTCTGTGGTGGCCAACCCCCGAATTACTTGCTCCGACATGCCCTTGGGGCATGCGGAAACGAATAGTTCGAGTATTGGCCACCGCGTAAGCAATTTCAACTTTGACGGTATTTTGCGAAGAATCAGAGGCGTAGTTCAAGAAAAGCTCGACAGCTCGTAATTCAAGGGACAAAATGCGTCGTCCCTGACTCTGATCAGATAAGAAATGAGCTGGGAATCTTGACATTGCGAATCACAATATTAACGCTTCAAGCCAAGTGCTTGAGTTGTATTTACATCGACTCGTAATGTCAAGATTGGGAATTCATTACGCATCTGATGGAGGTCGAAGAAGCCGTATTTTGTTCCTCAAATTACGAACTTTGAGGCTGTTGCGCCAACTCTTTGAACTAAGCCTCTAATTTTCCGCGAAATACCGTCAAAGCTGAAATTGTGTATGCGGTGACCACCACCCGATCTATTTTCTACGAAATGCTCTCAAGGGCACGTCGGAGTGAATAGTTTGGGTGTCGGCCTCCGTGCACAAATATTCAACTTTGACGGTATTTTGCGAAAAATTGGAGGCGTAAATTGAAAAAGTGGCTGGTCAGTTTTGCAGTTCATAATCTAAGGAACGATATGTGCTGTCTCCGACTTTGATCTTGACTCTACGAATCGATGTACACGGAGAGAAATTCACAACATCAAAATAGTTGCGGTACGGCAGACGACGCACGGGCACATTCACACGGCGCCACGTTCAAGTTTCACGTTGCAGAGATCGACGGCATCGCGCCTGTCACGACGGCGACGTGTCCAACACGGCAGCGATGGCACCGGTGCATCCCGCGCGTCGCGGTTGTCGTCGGTTGCCGTGCCGACACGGGAAACGCGCGCCCGGCCGATCGGACCGAGGATCGGACGGGCGCGCGATCGTCTCGCTGTGGACGAACGAAACCAGTGCAGGCTGCTATTTATTGCATTCCTTGAAATTTATTTCAGAGAACATGCGAGATCAGTGAATGAATCTCCTCGATGGAGTGAATATTAATATTAATCTACGTCACACGTGCAGAAATTATGTGTGCTCATTGCGAGTTTCCCAGCAGTTGAAAATTACTCACAACGATAGATTCCGAAAATGATCAGTGGAATGCCATTTTTCACCATAATTCACAGTAATAGAATATATATTTTCAGCAGATATTAGGGGAATGAGGAGTCCTATGGTGATTAATCATATCGAACATGTAAATGTATCATCTCATTCTGCAGTCGCCATAAACGAGGAGCTCAGGCTTGAATAACCCAACCCAATGATCATATTCGATCAATCAACTCAAAGGAACAATATCCACTATGATAATTTCGTCATCCCCCTACGAAACTACCTTAGATTCCCAACTATAAATCCCGCATGGGAGCCTCTGACTCATATATAAAATTTGGTTATCAGCTAATCATGGGCGAATTGGTCCCGTGGCAAGGTAAGAGACTCGCGCGCTCGGGATCGTGGAATAAAATCTCGCTTTTCGATTCCTCCTTTCTTATTTGACTTGAATCGTCGATGAACTTCCCTCACATCTATCTTGGAAACGGAGAATGAATATCACTTTTTGAACTGCATGCAGATGTCGATTTTTCCGTATGGCTGAATTGTTATTCGTACTCGGAAATTTCAAAAATGTTCTGATCTTCATTTTTCAGATAGATGTACGGGAAGTTCGTCGAGGATTTAATTTGGATAAGGGAAAGGAAAGAAATCAGGAGCGGGATTCGATTTCACGATCCCCAGCAAGCGAGTCTCTCACCTAGCCACGAGACCAATTCGCCCATGATTAGCTGATAACCAAATTCTATACAATTAAGATATCTCTGTCGCAGGAATTCGAGTTCGGATTCTTTAATGAATTCGTCGGTATATCCTGCTAATTGATTCATTCAACGCGTCATTTAATAGATGCGCAACGTTTCAGTTGCATTGATACAACCCTTTTCAAGCTACAGATAATTGACAAATTCAGCGACTGATCTCACAATAGTACGAATCACATTAGACAATTATAAAAACTATTTGCCTTACACTGAGTTGACAATTCTTAGGGGATCATACATAAAGATTGTGTTATTTTTATATAACATCAAGTTGTCATTGGTCTCAAACTATCCACGTCTGCGGGAGCAGATCCATAATGAAAGTTCTTCACTACAATGATTCATTATGGCAAAACTGACGTTATTAGTGAAAATAGTGGGGCTATGATCCCTCAGGTCTAGGGTGAGAGGAGAGATTATGTTATTCCTCGATCATCATGGTGGACTGACGATCATCACCCAATGTGGACTCATGGCCCGAGTGAACGAAAGGTGCGAGAGGATAATATTCAGATGACGGAAAAGGGAATGTCGGTCAGATAGAAATGGGACATATCAAGAGCTTAACCCAGACAAATGAATGAGTTAATTATCGATCGACTATCTATGCAAATCAAGTAAATTTCCATGGTAGCAGAAAAGAATCAGATGTTATTTTAGTTCTTCAAATCTATCAATGGAAAACTTATAAATGTTGCTCAGACCTTCCACATCTTCCACACGGTTAAGGGTGTCCGAGTGATAGTAAATATTGAACATCTCGGAGAATAACCTGGGTTCCAATCTGTTTTCCATGTCAACAATTTGTACTTTATTAGAATCTAGTCCATGCTGTGTGTTCCTCAGGTGCAAGGCTAGCGCTGATCATTCAGAATCATCCCTAATATCTAGTTTATGCTCTCCGATTCTCTTTCCCAACTTCCTTTTGCATGTAAGTGTTGGTGCAGTTTCTACAGTCAATTCTGTACACAATATTGCATTTTTCTGAATGTGGAAAAGGCGTCTTCGCCAAATTTGATCATGAAATTGAATTTATTAGAAATACTACTGATGGGTAAAGCCTGAGATTTTCGTGGCAACTGTCATGAGAAACAATATCCTCCTATACAAAAGATACGTAGACGACTGCTTTCTGATTATTAAGCGTGACAAAATCTCCATAGCCCTCGATTCCTTCAATAGTTACGACGAACATCTACAATTTATTCACGAAACAGAGAAAGACAATAGTATCAGCTTCCGTGATTTAAGAATCATTAGACGACCGAATGACACTTGTTCCACAGATTTGTATAGGAAACCGACAGCTCCTGGACGATATATCAACTTTCTTTCGCACCACCCAGTCTTACGAAGAATAGCCATCATATATTCTTTAACAGATAGATGTTTTGAGCTTCCTGACCATCCATTCCGGGAAAAAATTTAAATATTATCCGTCATTACCTCTTGAACAATGATTACCCCCTCAATTTCATTAATCAATTCATCCAGAAACGTATTCACTCACTAAATCACAATAATTCTGAGACAGTTGCCACTAAAATCAGTAAGAAAAAAGCCTTACTCAAGTTACCTGAGATTGTATTCCTCTTCGTGAGGGAATTGACCCCGGCTATTAACAGAATCTCGAGAAAATCTCAAGTTTCACCCATCAATAGTATTTCTAATGAATTCAATTTCATGATCTGATTAGGCGAAGACACCTTACCACATTCAGAAAAATGCAATATTGTGTACAAAATTGACTGTAAATCCGCACCAACACTTACATCGGCACAAGCAATAGGAAGTTGGAGAAGAGAATCGGGGAGCATAAACTAGATATTAGAAATGATTCTGACCGATCAGCGCTAGCCTTGCACGTGAAGAACACACAGCATGAAACAGATTTGAATAGAGTACAAGTTCTCGACATAAAAAACATATTTAAACCTAGGTTATTCCCCGAGATGCTGAATATTTACTGTCACTCGGACACCCTAAACCGTGTGGAAGATGTGGAAGGTCTGAGCAATATCTATAAGTTTCCCATTAATAGATTGGAAGAACCAAAATAACATCTGATTCTTTTCTGCTACCATGGAAATTCACTTGATTTGCATAAATCGTCAATCGATAGTTAACTCATTGATTCGTCTCGGTTTAGCTGTTGATGTGTCCCGTTCCTACCCTACCGACATTCCCTTTCCCGTCATTTGAATATTATCCTCTCGCACCTTTCGTTCGCTCGATCCATCAGTCCACATTGGGTGATGATTGTCAGTCCACCATGATGATCGAGAAATAACATAATCTCTCCTCTTACCCTGGACCTGAGGGATCATAGCCCCACTATTTCCACTAATAACGTGAGTTCTGCCATATTGAATCATTGCAGGGAAGGAATTTCATTTTGGATCTGTTCCCGCAGACGTGGATAGTTTGAGACCAATGACAACTTGATGTTATATAAAAATAACACAATCTTCATGTATGATCCCTTAAGAATTGTTAACTCAGTGTAAGGTAGATAGTTTTCATAATTGTCTCATGTGATTTGTGCTATTATGAGATCAGTCGCTTGATTTGTCAATTACTTTCAGCTTGAAAAGGGTTGTATCAATGCAACCAAAACGTTGCGCATCTATTAAATGACGCGTTGAATAAATAAATTAGCAGGATATACCGACAAATTCATTGAAGAAACCAAATTCTATACATATGTCAGAGGCTCCCAGCCGGGATTTATAGCTAGGAATCTAAGGTAGTTTCGTGCGGGGATAACGAGGATATCATGATGGATATTGTTCCCTTGCCTCGATTGATCCAATACGTTCATTGGGTTGGGTTATACAAGCTTGAGCTCCTCGTTTCTTGCGAATGCCGAATGAGATGATACATCTACATGTTCGATAAGATTAATCACCATAGGACTCCTTATTCCCCTAATATCTGCTGGAAATATATATTCTATTACTGTGAATTATGGTAAAAAATAGCATTCCACTGATCATTTTCGTGAATCTATCGTTGTGAGTAATTTTCAACTGCGGGGAAACTCGCAATGAGCACACATAATTTCTGCACGTGTGACATAGATTAATATTAATATTCACTCCATCGAGGAGATTCATTCACCGATCTCGCATGTTCTCTGTAATGAATTTCAAGGAATGCAATGAATAGCAGCCTGCACTGGTTTCATTCGTCCACAGTGAGACGATCGCGCGCCCGTTCGATCGGCCGGGCGCGCATTTCCCGTGTCGGCACGGCAACCGACGACAACCGCTACGCGCGGGATGCACCGGGCACATCGCTGCCGTGTCGGACACGTCGCCGTCGTGACGGGCGCGATGCCGTCGATCCCTGCAACGTGAAACTTGAACTTGGCGTAGAGTGAATGTGCTCGTGCGTCATCTGCCGTACCGCAACTGTTTTGACGTTGTAAACTTCTCCCCGTATAATACGACGTAAGCGCGTAGCTCGAAGCGCCAATACTGTCATTCGTACTGTCAAGATTGCCTGCTCATTTCGCATCTGATCAAAGTCGGAGCTGACGCATTTTGATTTTTGAATTATGAACTGTGAAACTATCTTGCCACTCTTCCAAACTACGCCTCTATTTTTTCGCAAAATACCATCAAAGTTGAATAAGTGTACTTCGTGGCCATCGCCCGAACTATTCACTCGCTCCGACTTGCCCTCAAGGGAAGGCTGCAAGGCCTCTCTTTGTCGTCTGCTACAGCCCTAGTTTGTGCCACAACTTTTGCTCTGTGCATCTTGGACGATTCGGATAGACATGATATCGCTTCAAAGCGCAATTCATTCAAATCTATTGATTCCAATGAGCATTTGTACATTGCTCTACCTACAGTGCAACTCGCGATATCCCTGCAACGGTATCGAAAATTCATAACCACGATGTTGTAGGCTCCCCCGTTGCAGAAATATCGCAAGTTATATTGTAGGTAGAGTGATGTACGAATGCTCATTGGAGTTCATAGATTCGAGAGAATTCCGCTACAGAGCGATATCATATCTAACCGATTCGTCCAAAATGCACAGAGCAAAAGTCGTGGCACAAACTAAGGCTGTAGCAGACGACAAATAGACTCTGAACGGCCTCACCTTGATGGAAACTACATGAGTGGTGGATGGCTTACAATATTTCGACCTCTTCAATTAATTCACAAAGGTACTTGTTTCATTTGAATAAAATGCGCTAAGTATCTTTGTAAATTGAACAGGTTCATGTAGATAATTATACGATAACTTCCATCATCAAAGTTTTCGTCGAAGAGAAATCATTACGCACAAAATTAATCATCGCCCTTACAAAACCATGCGAATTGGTATAGTTAACATTTTATTCTCGAAATACGAAGAGATAATCCAAAATTCTTCTGATACGGAATCTTTCCTATAGGAACATTTTCGAGATATTATTCTGGAGAGAAAATCACGATCTATTCTGGATTTAATCATTTCTAGTAGCTGATATTTCAATGTTCCAGGCGATTATTCTTGAAACCATTTTATCATATGAACAGAAAAACCATTCAACTTATTCCTTTCATCTTGGGAATGGAAAACTTCCACTTGCATAACCAAGTCCAACGCCTCTTTGTGTATGAGTTGTTGCTCGAGCAACTTCATACTGCTGTTCCATGTTTATGAACATTTCTTCTTGCTTTTTCAAGATGTCAGGTTTAGTCCCAGGTGTCGGTGGAGTAGGCAAATCTCCTTTGATGCCCATGAGTCTTTTAAATTTGGCGGTCACTTTACCATCTTCATCATGGGTGAAAGATGTACCAACCCAAGTGTTCGCTGTTGACGTACTAGGATTAATTTTCGACTCATCTTTCTGAAATTCAGACGAAATCCATTAGATTTGCTGCTCACAAACATACTCTTTTGTAAATATGGATGACGAACCTTATTAGCCCATAGCAGCTTTCTTTTTTGAATTTGTTCCGCATATTTCCCTTGAGCAGCTGTCGCTAATGGGTTGTAAAAATTCTTTTCTCCCCCACTTGCATCTTCTATAGGTTTCAATTCTATACCCAGTTTTTCCAACTGGGCTAATTTATTCTTATTTCTATCATCACGAGATATGAATGGCTTACAATCCTTTGATCTGGATCTAGACCGTATTTTCCCCTCATTTTTCGAACGTCTATCACCTCTGCACCAATCTTTCGGCTTTTCATTTTTCACGTAACGTCGATCCCGGTCTCTGTCTCGATCTCTATCTCGTACTGCATCTCTACTTCCTTCTCTAACTCTTTCTCTATCCCTATCCTTGTCTCGGTTTCGCTCTTTATCACGGTCCTTGTCTTTTTCTCTATCCCTGCCGCGGTCTCTGCCTCTTCGCTTGTCTCTTTCTTCCTTCCTATCTCTGAAAAAGGAGGAAGGTTTGTGAATTTTAAGGATGTTAACAAAAAGATAATACTAAAGATGCCCACGGGGAATTGATTGAGAATTATTATAGTCGATAAGATATAATATCCGAACGATCCCAATCATGCCAATTCTGTAAAATATTTAATCAGAATCTTCTGTAGACAGTCGGCTTAGGACTCAGACTTGATACATCTTAGTCTTTGCAACTCACTATGACGTCCTGACCATCCTCGGAATTGAGCAGAATGGCTTGTTACGGACAAAACGATTCGAGTTGGGTCAAAATGGATCTGGGTGGGGTAACATAGATCAGGTGGGGTAAAATGGACTGCGTGGAGCAAAATAAGTCGGGGAGAGTCAAAATGGACCTGAACGAGGTGAAATGGATCAGGTTGTTTAAGGCTATGTCGAATATCGACGGGTAGATTCCTTTAATTTGTCAGTAATTTCGTAGTTCCGTAACTACTCAGAAATTACTGCACTTCCAACTCTGAAATTCTGTCAGATTGAAGTTCATTCGTCAAAGGATCGTCTGAATGGTCTTATTAGTGACGATAACGTTTCAATGAGATATAATATCACATTGAAAGTTGACGGGTCTCACGATAGGGCTATATTCTATGATCTCACTGATTTCCCGGAGGTCTTAGTCTTGAAGAAAGTATTCAGACGATTTTTGAGAGCTTTGCAGTAAATCTCTGTCAATCAGAATCAGTCTCCACTAAGACCTGACCTTGCAGTTATGGAACTGGTAGAAAAATTATAGCTCGCTCTTGGTTGCCATGGTTGTGAGCGGACGACGTCGGCATCCGATCTTGCTCGCTTTAAGGAATTCTCCCGACAGTGCAAAATTCAAATAAGAGAAGTTTTCGAAATAATGAAAAAAATTGATTACAGTAATATATTAACGGTGGTTTTAAGGCTCGCCGAATCCGAGTTCAATGGAATTATTGTTTTAAAGTTCGTTGAAATAATTTATTTCAACAATTGAATTATCAGATAGACCTCTTCTGAGTGGGAACAATCTATTCGTGGGTCTTGAGGTGGCTAAATACAAATTAAGAGGAACAACTCCACGGAAATTTTTTTGGATAATTTGTTTGAACAATTAAATCACCAAAGAGACTGTTTTCGGGTGAGGAAAATTTACTCGTGGGTTATTGGAAACACAAAACCCAAATCTGATAGAATTAGTATACTAAGAATTGGGTTCAGTGACCTCAAAACCTCACGAATAAATTTTCCCACACGAAAACAGTACATTTGGTAATTTAATTGCACAAAAAAATCATTCGCGTTTCCATTTTCTGCGACGCAACTCCTTCTGCACCGAACTCGCCGAGGACGTTTCCAGCGACCGATCCAGTGCCACCGTCGATGCCCGAGGGGCTGATTCATCATAAATGCGATCCCGATTGCCACGAATTATTATCGTTAGTACCGCTCGACAATTCTTCTCTCCCTCCCGGGCTGCGCCCGGTTTGCTCTTTCCGGGCTCGCGTCAGTCTGAACACTCGGTGCACCTTGTTTTCGTAAAGTGAATAAATCTTTCATTCTTCTTTCATCAAATCCTTGACTCGTCATTTTATGCATTAAATACCTCAATTTTTGCATTAAATACATGCAGTAGCAGCCAAAATCTGCACATCACACTTCCTCACGTTCCAGGCATTGCGCTCTGCCTGAAGGTATGGGAAATTATTCCACCCGTTGCGAAGAAATCATTTTAACAATTTTTGGACGACTAATTCCATTGAATTTAGATTCCGCGACCTACAAAACCAACATATGACATCTTCATGTTATTAATTTTCTTTATCAACCCGAACAAGAGTTTCAAAATCTTCTCCGATTTGGATTTCGCGCTGTCGAGGGGATTCCCTAGGGTGAGCGGAATCGGATGCCGACATCGTCTGCTCGCAAACATGGCGACCAAGAACAAGTTGTATTGCTATCTCAAGGCTGCCTCTAAAATGACATCGACTCAAAAATTCCAAGAAAATTTTATCATTGTTATCTAGAACTCCTATATTCAAACAAAAGAAAATTGTTTTAGATGTTTGCCTCAATCGCTGTGTGAGCAATGGAGTAGTCAAGTGGCGTAACCAAGTTTTTCCAAAAATATCCACATCTCCACTCCAAGTGCTATAAAAAAATAGCATTCAAAATGAAATCATGATCGAAATGGATGATGAGAGTGTAGACAAGGACGAATCATATTCCGTTTCGTTTGTGAGTCTGCGATCATCTAGACAGAAACTATAGCTTCCGAAAGGTCAAAAAGGAAGTGCGCCAATGGCTTGAGAAATGGTTTTATTTACACGGTGAAGGTAGCATACGGGAAGCAGAGTCTTTAAATATTCTGCTAACTTTTCTTTGGTCGGAAAAAAATAGCTCAAAACATTCTGCTAAGCCACCTGTACCACGCCATCTGTAAATCTGAACCCTCAAATTCGTATATCAAGTTGTGGCCCACCAAGGGCTTGAGATTTGGGTTGTAAGATGAGATGTTCTTGATGATTACTGTGACTACCAATGCAACCGGTGATAGAGAGTAATCTCAACCCTTGATGACGGCTCGGGAATGATGTCATATGATGCAAAGATAAGGCAGTTGACAGTTGACTCGCGCGCGGGCTCGCGAGTCAACTGTCTCGTAACGGTTGGAGAGAGGCGGAACGCTAGCGAAAAGGCCACCAGCGCAAGAAACTCGAGCCGGCGGCCGAATTCGACCCGCGAGGCCCGCAGAAAATGGCCGTGGCACCCAGCTCACACACACGCGAGCGGCGGGGATCCCGCACCACGAGAATGCTACGCCACCTCGCGCCTACTATTCTGCGTCCAGTACCTTTACGTGCGCTTACAAACTCTATATCCAACATACTGCCGCCCCCCCCCCTCCTCCCCAGCTCTTTCACTGGCCACACTACTCAGGTTCAGCGCCGAATATTGGGAGATGACATTGATCGCCATGCGCCCTCGCGGCCAAATGAGCAAACCATTTTTTTCCACGCCCTAGCATAGGTAGGATAGGCGAAGTTGAGGTTTTTCAATATTGAGGACGTCCACGCCAGACTGGAATGGTTTCTGCACGACATTTTTTTCGCCCCCCAAAGTTTTTTAATCGATTTGTTATATTGAAACATGATTTTAGTAATTTTTATTGGGCCGAAAAAAATTTTTTTGCGTCGGCTAGGCGTAAAGAAGTGATTTTACCGAAAAACCCAGAAATCAAACTATGCGTTAGTATTTTGCTCATAACTTTCCTCCTTCTCAACCGATTTCAATTTTCCAAGGGAACATCTGGAGGGTAATTAAAAAACCTATCATTTTACTGGTTTCAAAAAATTCTCCTAGCCCCTCACATGGTCTCAGAGTCCAAAATACACGAAAATAATGTTTTGCTTAATAACTTTTTTGACCCTCCTTCAAAAAATTAAAAAAAAATTTTTCTTCAATTTGTCAGTTATCCAACCACTAAAAAATTTTCAGCCACCATATTTGGGTTTGGAGCTCGTGGCATGCGTTTCAGTACAATTTGAAAGTCAAAAAATGGCTAAAACGCGTTTTTCTCCCTCAAATCTTACTAAAACGGACATATAACCTATCTTGACATATAACCTATCTTAATGTGTTTGTTGAGTCATTTCACATCAAAAACATATTTTTTCAAAATTTTTTCGAGCTGAGAAAAGCGTTAAATACGCGATTAGAATTTTTAAAAGTACTTTTCGATTCACAAAATGAGTTCTACTGCTCATGCGCCTGCTCATCGAGCTTCAGAAATAATTTTATCTGATAGTTGAAACAGTTACCTTCAAAATGAGCTAAGCTGGAGTTGATTTGATGAAGTAGAACCGGAGATACAGCCGTTTCAAAATTTAAGAAAATCCAAGGTACCAAAACCGTGAGCCCTGGGCGGGCTCGACGAACCTTTCAAGCTCCAAACGCGAGTATCTCCGGTTCTACTCAATGAATTCCAACCCCCAAAAAGGCAATTTGAAGATAATTGCACCAGCTATCGATTGAGATTAGTGTAAATACTGAAAACTTACGCGCATGCGCAAGATGGTCACGTCTTACAGATGAAATGACAGTTGTCAATGGTCATAATTCGTTATAAATGAGTTTTTCTGCGCAAATGCGTGATTTTTCAGTATCAAAACTGAATTCTATCAATAGCTGGTGCAATTATCTTCAAAATGCCTTCTTGGGGGTTGGAGGAGATACACGCGTTTGAAGCTTGGAAGGGTCGTCGAGCCCGCCCAGGGCTCACGGTTTTGGTACCTTGGATTTTCTTAAATTTTGAAACGGCTGTATCCCCGGCGTACTGCATCAAATCAACTCTAGCTTAGCTCATTCTAAACGTAACTGTTTCAGCTATCAATGAAATTATGTCAAAAACTATGTTTTTGATGTGAAATGACTCAACAAACACATTGAGATAGGTTATATGCCCGTTTTAGGAAGACTTGAGGGAGAAAAACGCGTTTTAGCCATCTTTTGACTTTTAAATCGTACTAAAACGCATGCCACGAGCTCCAAACCCAAATATGGTGGCTGAAAATTTTTTTGTGGTTAGATTATTAACTGACAAACTGAAAAAAAATTTTTTTTCAATTTTTTGAAGGGGGGTCAAAAAAGTTATTAAGCAAAACATTATTTTTGTGTATTTCGGACTCTGAGACCATGTGAGGGGCTTGGAGAAATTTTCAAAACCAGTAAAATGATAGGTTCTCTAATTACCTTTCAGATGCTTTTTGGAAAATTGAAATTGGTTGAGAAGGAGAAAAGTTATGAGCAAAATACCAACGCAAAGTTTGATTTCTGAGTTTTTCGGAAAAATCACTAATTTACGCCTAGCCGACGCAGAAAAATTTTTTTCGGCCCAATGAAAATTGCTAAAATCATGTTTTATATAACAAATCGATTAAAAAACTTTGGTCGGCGAAAAAAAATGTCGTGCAGAAACCATTCCAATC
Organism: Eretmocerus eremicus; assembly: GCA_030522705.1. Taxonomy (NCBI): domain Eukaryota; kingdom Metazoa; phylum Arthropoda; class Insecta; order Hymenoptera; family Aphelinidae; genus Eretmocerus; species Eretmocerus eremicus. The sequence continues at coordinate 2,986 of JAPYYZ010001614.1, read as the reverse complement.
TGGCGTGGACGTCCTCTATTATGTTCATTCATAACAAAGATATTTGTGCTTACGCCGGGGCAAATCCAAGATTAAGAAGATATGTATTTGGAGAAAAATTTCTGACATCTGGTGACATTCCCAAAATTGGCAAGAATCCAGACCGATGCACGGATACTGTCCTCAACTTCACTGCATACTGTTCTCAATCGTTAGATATGAAGGGGAAACCTCACGAAATGAATAGCGAGATCAAAAAAGGAAAAGAACTAAATGTAATTTGTGTTTGTCAAGCTGATGCAGAAGAAAAGTGCAAACACATCATTGCGGCTCTATTGTACATATATGTTCGGCTTTATTGTACATCGGCGGCTCTATCATAAGTTTATGTGCTATAGGTTAGTTTTACAATAAGAAACACATGCAGCTCATGTGTTTTGGTGATGAAGTTTACCAATGAAAATCTCACTTGATGGTGCAAAGTCAAACAAGAAATGTCTCAAAAAATTGCAGTAGCATCCTGTAAGTGCCCAACAAAAGTTGCTCGGCTATGGAAACAGAATCAAGCAGAGCGAGATAGAAAAGACGTTTGGAAAAAGATAAGACGAAAATTTCTGCCAAAAAGTCCCAGATTGTGATGAGAGCTAAAAGTAATAATCAAGGCCACTTCAACAATGCAGAACATAAAAACTAACTGTGGAGGAAATGCAAGGAAATCCAAAACTAACGGTGAAGAATATGCTAGTACCGGAGTTGAAATTGTGGGTCCTGTTGGTGAAGTTGAGTTTATTGGTGAAATGCCTCTAGGAGCTGAGCATATATTTGAAATTTGCCCTTTTGCTGAAATTGAGAGTGAAGTCAATATTCGCAATGAAGAGCTTGTTGGAAAATCTAATGTGGAATCTGGGCGAGAGAATGATGTTGGCGTGAGCAGATGGATAGTGACATTATTGTACATGAGCTTGAGGTTCAGTCAACAATGGTCAAAATTTCTGTGCAAGTAGATAGGAATGAGCTCATTTACACATCTGATGCTCCTGTTCAAGTCAAGCCAAGTGTTTCTCCATTCAAATTTTGCAAGTAGTCTCAAGACTAACGCTCATTTGATTCCCTTTGGCTGCTTTCTAGAAATCTTGCTCTGAGAAGCTTTGACTTGTGCAAATTTTGAACACATAGTTGTATCATTGTTTATTACATTATTTGGGGCAAATTTTTGAGCAACCAATACTTCCCTGGATGACTGAAGCACAGCTTTCGTTGACTTTTTCCTTTTATTTTGGCGTTTGCATTTATGTTTGAGATATGGCACAGTTTTGAAATTTTTCAGAACTTCATTGTCTTCTTTTCTCCAAACACACTTCTTGTCTGTACAAGACGAAACAGGGAAGTCGCTCTCTACCCTAAAAATATTGAAAATGCATGTGCACGAGGGAAAGAAATTTGATTAAAGTTTCCATTTTGCACCGTCAAGTGAGATTTTCATGGGTAAACTTCGTCATCAAAAACACATGAGCTGCATGTGTTTGTTGTTATAAAACTGACCTATAGCATATGTACAATAGAGCCGCAATGATGTGCTTGCACTTTTCCCCCGCACCAGCTTAACACAAACAAATCACCTCTAGTACTTCTCCTTTTTTGATCTCGCCATTCATTTCGTGAGGGTTCCCCTTCATATCTGACGACTGAGAACAGTATGCAGTGAAGTTGAGGACAGTATCCGTACATCGGTCTGGATTCTTGCGAATTTTGAAAATGTCACCGGATGTCAAAACTTTTTCCCCAAATACATATCTTCTCAATCTTGGATTCGCCCCGGCGTAAGCACAAATATCTCTCTTATTATCAACATAATATTAAAAACCCTCAACGTCGCCTATCCTACCTATGCTAGAGCGTGGAAAAAAATGATTCGCTCATTTGGCCGCGAGGGCGCATGGCGATCTTCAATCTCGGATGCGACCGATTAATGTCAATTGACAAGGCGAGGAGCGTGACAACTTTCCAAGGTTTGGCAGTACATGACTTCTGTCCCAACGATGATTCGCCCACAATTAGAGAAGCATTTTGACTCCTTCTCTCACATTTCGATTTCCTGTAATCAAATCCATCCTAGCTTGGATGTAATTTTTTTCACATACCAAACAGTAAGAGAGGTGGGTATTTCTCGAAAAGTCGGTAACACTCCTAGCTGGAGGCTTACCTCTCACCACGGGGCAGAGTCGCGCTTGGAACTCATTTTTCATGAAAATATGGGTTTCGGATCACCAAATATATTCTTCTCGGGATTTTCCGGACGATGTCATTCTTTATACAGGATAAAGAAGTCCAAAATTCAAGCTAGTAACATTGAAAAACTGTAAAATCAGACCACCTTTTTAAATTCATGAGGCAGAACCGACGCGTATCACTAAAAGTCAATAGAGAACCGTTTAGAGCACTATAGAACCCATCAGAAAAGAAGCTAACAGAGCAAGAAAGTCGCAATGACATTGAAATACTCTGCAGTGACATAGAAGTTAAAGGTTTGCCGGATTCGCTCATATACATCGTTCAGGCGCCTATCCACAATATACATACATACATACATACATACATACATACATACATATATGTATGTAAAGCATCCCTAAAAAAACATTTCGAAGATAATTGCACCAGCTATCAATTAAGACCAGTTTGAATACTAAAAACTCACGCGCATGCGCAAGAAGTTCACGTTTTACAGATGAAATGACCGTTGTCAATAGTCATGATTCGTTATAAATGAGTTTTTCTGCGCATACGCGTGAGTTTTGAGTATCCAAACTGGTATCAATTGATAGCTGGTGCAATCATCTTCGAAATGCTTTTTTAGGGATGCGAATTGATTGAGTAGAATCATGATATACGCGTTCAAAGTTTGGAGGGGTCGTCGAGGCAATCCCGGGGCTCACGGATTTGGTACCTTGGATGTTTTTTAATTTTGAAATAGCCGTATCTCCGACTCTACTCAATCAATCGACAT
>JAPYYZ010001613.1:0-17188 GCA_030522705.1 Eretmocerus eremicus | reverse complement strand
ATTTGTGTGGATGGAGAGCGAGGGCTTTTGCCATCCCCTTGAACGTGGGTATTTGACGATGTGTCGCCCCAGCCGTCGAAGTTGTGTTCTTTTATTTTTTCTTTTACTTTTTCCTTTGGGAGTGCGTGACCAGGAAGATGATGATTATTGGTCTGTCTTTTTCTGACGTCTTTCAATGTCTTTTCTTTTCATGTACTCGTCATTGACGACTGTGTTTCGTTAGTCACGTAATCTGGAAAGAATTTTGAAATTGTTGATAGCTGAGTGCTTTGCCAGCTGACCTTTGGCAGCATTTTTGATGGCCTTGCCGGCTATGTCACTCGTCCCGTAATTGTCTTTTTCTGTCTGCTGTGCCAGAAAAGACCCCATGTTAAGCAGCTAGTGGTCATGGACTCTCTAATTCACATTTCTCATAAAATTATGAGGAATCAACAGCAACATGTTCCGACAGCTTTATCCCACCTCCCTCAAGCGCGGAGAGAAACTTCAAATGCCTAAGTGTGGGTTGCCACAATCCACAATCATGTGGTGTGATAATGTATCAAACGTCATTATGTTTTGAACAGGAAAAAAACCATACAACATTTTGTTGTTGGATTGCAGAATTCAAGTGAATTGAATGATGCTTCTGACTAGGACGGTGCTTGACCTCTGGATCATGGACTTGGCTGAGATTCTGGAAATCTTACATCGTCTCCTGTAGCGCCAAAAGATGATGTTCGCCAACTGCTAATGCAAATGCCCAAAAATATTTGAGCTACAGCTTATTACATTAGCAATGCAAGTATATCTGTACACATCACTTTTCAACATGGGCTCTACGAGCAATGGTGATATTCTAGGGTATACCTCGAAAACATCTGAGCATTGCATTTTAGCTGCTGGTAAATATCATCTTCCGGTGCCAAAAAAGATTATTCCTGCAATTTCAGCCAAATCTGTGATCTGGAGGTCGTGCACCCTCCTGGTAAATCTTGAGATACCTATTCCCACTATCTCAAGCTAATTCACACTATCCCCAAGGTGGTTGGAAAGACGACATATCCCAAAAGATGGAGTGAGACTCAGCCTTCCACTAACGAGGCCGACTCTCTTCAGATCTCTGACGTGAGTATCTTGCGGTAGAATCATGAGAACTGTACAGAACAACAACAGTCAGTTCAAGTTATCTTTTTAAGAATAATTGGTTCTACATAACATGAAATACTCCGACATTTCAACGCTGATGATATTTGCATCGAGGTTGTAGTAGTATAATGTTTCTGATGAATTCCTTGAATAAATCATGTTATCATAATGGAAGTTGTCAGATTGAAAGCTTGAAGGGTGGGAACGACGGGGAACACGGCCTAGCTGTATCATCCCCTTGTTCCGTCCCTCGAGCCCCGGAGTCTCTTTCACGTTGTTAAATTAGGAAAATTAGTCACTGCTGATATGCAGACGCTGGTAAAAGATCCAACGCGGGGGGAACTCAAAAAGAGGATGGGAAAAGTGGATGAAAAGTAAAGAGGGGAAGAGAGCGAGTTTATTAACTAGCACCTCTGTACCGGAGCACGGCTCTTCCACCGAGTAATGCTATACCGCCCTGAAAGGGTTCCTTAATGCGCACTCTGGCGACCATATTTCCAATTAACGGGGAATTTTATGGAGATTTTCGTGAAAATGTTTCTATGACTTTGAAAATGGCTCGCGTAATAAAAGGTTCTCTTTTCTGCTTACTGAACTTGAATTTCGGTTTGTTTCGCCAAAATATCTATATCCAGATGAAACGCAAGTATCAATATTTCCGCGAGTGATGAAACTTCGTCCGGGCCGAAAATTGGTCTGTTTATATGCGGTAAATTATTCGGCGTCCCGGGCGCATAGACCCGAGAGACAAAAAAAATGGAAGCAGACGAGAGCAAACACTCGATGCGAATATGCGGCCCGAGCTCATCCTTCTTCCTCGTCATCGTCTGGTGCTCTTCACATGATGATACAAGCAAACGAGTGCACCGTTGACATTTTTATTATGAATACTTGCGGACTGCCGTACAAGCCCGTGGTCTCGAGTACAGGAGCTCTGCAAGAGCGAAAGATCGACCGCGCAATAATGAACGAGCGAGACATGATGAGAAAAACCGGGGGCTTTTCGGCATGGCATGCGATGCGGTCGTAAAGTCGCGGAGCCTGCGGCCAGAGTCTCATATCATTCTGATTGCCATCGCCTACAGGGACAAGCAAATTCGGCTGTATGTAGCGGTAGAAGTTTCTCGAACTTTGTTGTACCTTTGGAAATGAAAGACGGGTGTGCTGTTGGATATGAAGAAGTACTGCTCTGCATATTCTTGATGGATATTTGAGCGAGATTCAGGAGGGTGGTTACCATTTGGAAATCCCGTGAGAACTACGGTAATGACGAGTTGGCGTGTTAGCCAGATGATGGAGAGTAGTACTGATAACACACAGCAGGAATACCATGGACCTTTACGTGGCGTCGCTCATTAGTCCCGATATTTTAGCTCGACGTATATTTGTTTCTTACGAAGGCGTACTAAGCATTTTACTATTTCAGTCAAAATCATACACCCTCATCGAATATCTTTATCCCTTTTCTCTCCCATGGCGTGATCATTTTCAATAACTTTGGGGTATATTGATGCACGCACATCACTCGTTGACGCTTTTGTCTTACTCCACCCTCGACAAAACTCCTTATATGGTTAACGGACTTGAGAAAGTAGTCTCATACCACTGTTTTCTTGTACATTCATTTCAACAGCCGAAAAATGGACAGAGGCAGAAAAAGCTAACGTATTCATCTTGGACGAGCAATTTCGCTCATGTTCCTCACGAGGTTCCTCACATCACATTGTCAACACAAGGCGATGCATATACAGAAAATTGCGCCCCGCCTGGATGTAAACATAGACGATGACAGTCTCGTTCGATTTGCGTGACAGGCCGTGCGAAATGTTCATTGCTGGTGCGCCAACGAGTCTTTGGTGCGCAAAAATCAGGGCAATCCTTGACGCGCAAGCGGCTGAGCGATTAGACTGGTCGTTTGAACGATCTGCGGGTCGCATGTCCTCGTCTTCATGTGTAAAATCTCGTTGCGGCAATATTTGCTCTCTTTATCCTAGCGAATGTTGATCGGTCAAGATGAATATTGATGGGTATCTATGCTCGTATCGTGTTTATGCTTCCCCATGAGTGAACTCGAGTCATACAGAGAAGACATGAATATTTCATAATGACGAACAAATATTTTGAATATGAGACACAGACCAACCAACTCTGTACAAAATCTGTTTTACTACGAATCGTATCTTTCACATGAGCACAACCCAACTGAACAATATTTGCCCATTATTTCGTCGAGAGAATTAACCACGCTGTTATCGAAGCATATTCCCTCGAAATGATGATTTTAATTTTAATTAAGAAGCACGCAATATCTATATAGAATCTTTCAAATATAGTACCTGGTTATTAGTCCCGCGCGAGCCAGATATTTCGCGAGACTCTGCATAAATAATGAACAGCTCGACGCTTGTTCGGGCAGCGGCGCGGCAGTGGCGGAGGATTCCACGCCCTCTTCGCCGCGCGCTTATTACGTGCAACGATTCTGCAGGGCCTAACACGAGTTTCTCCTCGCGCCTATACCTATTTTCTCGACCAGCCGACACAGTTCGCGGATAGCGGCACCGCGCAATTAGCCCCGTGATTTATGCAAGTTCTTGGTTCGGAATTTTCCTTTTGAGACCTCAAGCCGTTGGGTTTTTTCCTTCTATTTCGCTGCCCCGGAACATTTTGTGGTGTGCAACTTCTTCCTTAGTAATTGCTTTCTCTTATAGATTCTTTTGTAATCACAACAGTTGATCAAGGCGTGCACCATCCTTGGAAATCACTCTCGGTTACTATCCAGCCACGAATCTACCAAGTTGATACAAGAGCTCTATGAATCTTGGCTCCAAATCCAAATGAAATATTCTCACATCAAGTCACATCTAAATCATATATCATGGGTTAACGACGATCATTTTTATCGATCCCATTCCCTTCAATATCAGGGTGATCTTGCGGCTTATAGGTCTCGGAAACGCAAGGGATAGTTTATAAGTGAATGCTCTTGCGTGAGCGGTCAGTCAATGAGTTTCTCGACGAGTTAAAGGAAATGAAGTTGTTCCTCTCATACTCATCGAAATTTTGAAGATAAAGAAGTAAAAGCACTTGTATCTTCTCAAAGTTACAATATGGCTTAGGGGACAGCCCACATGAAAATGGTCTGGAAGACTTTATGAAAGTATAATAAGCAAGAAGGGTGAGAAGGGAGATTCCCTCTTTCGTGTCCGCAAAGACTGTCAGGCATTATCATCAAACTATACATCCCGCAGATCATTGTGCTCTGATGTTGTCATTGATATTTCCAATGAATATTTTATACCCCTGCAGTCTTACGATCGAGCAGATCCTATCAGATCAGTTGCTCGATGCTTTGAAACATCGCTTCGTTCAATCAGAGACATGTTCTTAATCTGTCATTTTGATGATAGGAGAGTATTATTTTGTGCTTCTCAAAAAGCGGGGCAGTGTAAGATAACTTGCTCTCATAGAGCTACGAACAAGAATTCCACATTAAGTTCTCTTGGTTCCTCAATGACTTCTGCGTATGCTTATTTGCAGGCCAGAAACATTCCGCTCTTCTCAATGGGTTGGAGCATATGTCTTGCTTCTTTAATTTTTACAAAAAAGCGTCTCTTTTCCAGGAAATTTGAGATAGTAAGCTCAATCCTGTAGGAGATTTCCAATCGTTTAAAGTTTTTGCCGTCGCGAAATTCGCAGTCTAGCTCGCGAAAAACCAATAACGGCGAGCGTCGAAGTGGGGTTGCGACCATCCCCGTTCGGCTTCGCTGGCTTTTCGCAACCTAGACTGCGAATTTCGCGACGCTTCAAATTCAAATGATTGGAAAATCCTTACAGAGTTGGGCTTACTATCTCAACTTATCTGGAAAAGATATAATTTTTTGTGAAACTTGAACAGCGCGAGACATATGCTCTGGCCCACTCGATCGGTAAGACAGAGCACTCCGGACATACTCCGAACTGGCTTTAATGTTGACATCAGGAATTTTTTTTCTTTTCTTGTACAATAACTACATACCTCTAATAAAGGATGGAAGAGCGTAGTCAGTTCCAGAACGCAAGGACAAGACAAAAGCACCGTATTTCAGAACGGCTCCCTAAAAACCTGATATCCACGCAGATATTTTCATATCCCTGCTGAGATAACGTCTTATGAGTACGAGCTGGATGCCTAGTTGTCAGGGATGATGAAATCTCATTACGGCAGTCGGCATCCGCTTGAATCGAATGGAAAGTGGAACGAGACGACAACGACGACGACGACGACGACGAAGACGAGGCGGAAGAGGAAGACGATGGAAGGAAGAGGCATTGCAACGAGCAGAAAAGAACAGAGTGAATGACGCTGTCCGGTTGCGCACGAGATGAAAAGCGACTCGAGTCGGAATATCACAAGACGCAAACGACGAGACTGTTGTGTACGAGCGACGTCTCACCCCTGGCGTGCTCTTGAGGCAGCTACCTCCTTCAACGCATCCGTCACTCTTCGCTACTTCGTCGGGCACTTCCCTCTCGCGATAGTGTACGAGCACACCTCGCGTCCGTCTCTCTTCTTGCCCTCTGCGCCACCATCGCCACGTTAATGACAGCCACGTTGGGTCTCTTGAAGCTGCGCCACTCTCTGCATTTGTTTCGAGACCTCGGTGCTATTTCCGTACATGTGTGAGAACGCACGCACGTATAACTATTTTTCGCTCTTTTGAGCGAGCTTACTTGATAATTTGTCAAGACGTGGAGTCAGACTCTTGGGAGATGCGCTCAGTTGCTTGATTAATACAAATTTTATCAGATCTGAGAAATGCCTAAGGGTAGTTCTGTTGTATCTCGCCATGCTTATAGTATGGTGGTTCGTCACATCCAACGCGTTCTCCCAAGAAGAATGCTGTCAACCTTCATCAAGGACAGGAGCTTGATTGCACATCGGTTCCAAGCTTGCAATGGCACCTTATTGATCCGAATCAGTGTGAACTTTTTCCATTCACAGCAATCGAATCAATCAAATTAATCATGCGTTTACCGTTTACTCATTGGTTGCAAGTAGGGTATCCGTGTCGGTAGGTCAGGTATCCTGAGAAAGCTAACCTCCAAAAGTATTCCCCTTTCTTCGTATCATCCAAAATTATGTAAACGTAGTCGCGAGGAGGTTAATGTCCTTCGATTGACATGATTAATTCTTTCAACTGTGTCAGTTGGACGCTCTGAAGTGTGAATAAACTGAGATCTCCCATTACCATTCATCTATACTTCATTGGTGTCCCATGAAGATGTTGATTAAACCTTGTGAGAGCAAGTTGACAGGGTCTACATCTGTAAAATACTACAGTCAACTGTAATGGTTTTCAACTCTTTCACAATGAAAGTAAAGGTTTTCCGTGAGATGAAAAGGGAATAATCCGCTGATGATGCCTATCCACACAGAAAAAGCTCTTTTCTAAAATGACATCAAACAGTCTGCTTCTTAGACAAAGTCACCCCGTCTACGCTCTCTTGGCAGATTTGTTGGAGTTTTCTGCAACATCATATAATTTACCAATCATGAAATGGTTTGTTAGTTCTTTTTGCTCATGCAATAGTGGATATAGCCATGATTGCCGCCGTCTGGATAGAGCTTGAAAGAGCAGGTGCTGAGACGTAAAACTAAGAACTCATATCTATAGCTGTGTTTGCCGAGTCACCGTTCTTTTGGGATGAGATTCCTTTATTCCGGAAACAGGGTACCTTGTCTTGCTCGAACAGCATAAACTTTTTGAAAGAATTCTTGAGGTTGGTCCTTGCCATGCCAGAACAGTAGGAACATAGGACTTCTCAATAATGGCAAGACAATCACTTCGAAGTAGGTATTCTGTGATCATTTGTTCCCCGATGCTTCACATTTTTTCATCTCCTCTTGGTTCTCATCCTTATGATAATTGATTGGGTGGATGTCCAACTTGCAAATTACTATTCATGGAATCATTCTATTTTATATGATATATATTTACTCGTTTTGTAATCCTTTCGACAAAAAATCACGTACCTCGTCATAGCCCCAAAACGAGCCTAGCATTAATCGAGCGAGATCAATAAAAATGATAAAGAACCTTCAGATACTCATCTATTACCTTATAAATAATATTTCATGCACTTAACGGGATCTTTTTTTTCTGTTTCAGGTGAGTTCGTCGTACAAAATTGAGCAACGACTTGTGAGTGAGTCAGGACTTATTACAAACTTTTGGGAACTATAGTGAACCGTGAGACAAACCATCTATCCAAAACCCACCCGGTTTCATTTCGAAGTTTCTGTCAGTATTCGCTCGCGATGTTTCATCCTCCTTCCTTACATTCTAGAATACTGATGATTCAACATTCCAGTGCTGTCTCGAACCATGGAACTCATGAGTCGCGTTGATGAATTCTGAATCGGTTTAAGAGTGGTAGATATTTTTATCTCACAAAGGCTCTCCTGGAAATGCGTTCATGTCGACGTTTATTGTGATGCTCAGTGTAGAGCAGAAGATCAGTGGTAGATACATTTTTTTGCCAAACAAAAATCTCACGAGCGGAGGCAACTTTAGCAGATATGTTATGATATCTACACAGAGTAATAGTCGCATTAGGCTCGCTGCCAATATACATCTCGAAAGAAAACACTTTGGACCCGTTGTCGGAGCGATACAGTACGAGCGAGAATTCAAGCCTCTCGTTCCAACAGCATCTGCGCGAATTTCATGGCCTCGGCTGTTCGTGGGGGGCGCGCAAAAAAGAATCCACCCAAAACATCACTTCCCATCCCTCGCGCAACAAGATCTCGCTCTTGCCCCGTTCCAAAGTGGGCGTAATGTCACGGTTGCGCCGATTTCCAGGAGCTCTCCATATTCTAAAAGCGATCCCGAGCCTTGAAGTCGTGCCAAACGCTTTACGCCGTCGAGCAGCGAGAGAGATGGAAATTTTGTTCGCGCTGCAAGCACACCACCACGAAAGCTGCTTCCCGGTAAATGAGCGCTGCACGTGCTCTCTCGCGCCGGAGCATTAAGTGCCGCGCGGGAAAAAGGAAAAATTTCAACTCGAGCGCGCGATATTTGTCTTTGGTACCGTTGCTGTAGCCGACGCTTCCACCGGTTTGGGTAGGAGGGGGTTGCAGAACGAGCCCTCCGAGAGCAGGAGTGCCGGCCATTTGAACGTCCAAATCTCGTTATTAACTGCCGAGGTATCAAAAGTAAACTGCCCTCTGGTCGACCATTCGCGTTTCTTTTTTTCCCTCCAGGCTGGATAGATATGCAGCGATTTTTGTGCGAGATCCCTAAGTACCGCTCCAAATCCTCCTCTGCGATTGTGAAGCGCCGTGAATCATCTCGCGCATGCGAATGGAAATATCTATTCAAAATTCACTACATACCCCCTCTTTCGTCTGCAAACTGCTTTTCTCTTCGTTACTCAATATTGAACATCTTCTTCATATTCCGCCGCTGCTTTCATCTGTCAACGGAGCTACTCGATCGATTCACGTGCCACGTTTTCGTGGGAAAATATTGAGGAATTCGTGCTTCTCCATTCAAAATGCCGCAATTTGCTCTTCGTGCGTCGCATCCGCAATCGGGCCATATTCCCTCCTCTCCAGATCCCAAGCCCCGATTACGTGCGGCAGAGTCATTTGTATTACTTATCTACTCATAACTTATCGAATCAGAGGAACCAATTTCACGCCTTGGCAGGCTCTCTGCTCTCTCGCTCTCTCTCCGGGGGGATAACAAGCGAGCGAGCGCGGAGAGTGCGAATACCCATAGGCCGGGAGACAAATCTCGCGTATAATTCGAACCGAGAGCCCGCGGCGCGCCACCGAGAGCGTGGGAGGGGAAAAATTATGTCGACCCCCGGCCCCGATCTCTGCTGCTGCCGAACTTCCGCATCGGCGATCGAAAGCCCTCCTTTCGCGGCGTTGGCTGCTCCGAAAAACTTGCAGCCTCGAACTTTTATACCCTCCATCCTCTCGCGAACGGGCGAGGAAAATGCATATCAGCTCCGACGCATTCTCGCGCACGACGGCGGGAGATTGATGCTACTTTGGAAGCCTCTCTGTCTCCCCCACGAAAGCCCAGCTCGAGTTTTGCTACTGCGACCCTCTGCGGACGGCCCAGCCTCCACGCTCGAACTATACGCTGCAGCGCTGCAGCCCGACAGATAAAAGCTCCAATAATACCTCTGCAGACTCTCGCTTTCGCTCCCTCTTGCTGTGTTCAATTCTTTCGAATCTGACTCTCGTTTTGGAAATTTGTTTTATTTTGCGCTGACATGTGTAGGTTGGCGCTCGCTTATAATTAATTTAAATGAATACAAGTCCTTTTAGACAGCTACAGGTGATGTTGATAAGTTCCCTAAGTAGGGATGATCGTGATCAACATTCGTGGGTCTAGTGTGGATCAAAAACTACATCGCAGACCGTGGTGAAGTGCGGTTGAAATTTCTCTCTCTTGGAATCGTTACTGCTATAGATTATTTGCGAAGAGGTAGGAGAGATATTAAAAATATTGGCTATGAACCGACTACCAATGAGCACAAGTCACCCACCCTAGACGTTGATCTGGTATAAAGTATTTTTCGTTCATCGGATCGGCCTAACAAAGGAATTTAATAATCCTAAATGGGTGCTTGCCCTCTCTGATGTTCATCTTCCACCCTCGTGAGCTCATCCTTTTTCCATATCTGTAAATAAGGAGGGTTGCTGCCTCTTTTCCTTGCGTAACCATTAAAAGGGGATCGAGATTTGCTTTCGAGGGCCCCAGATATTCAATGCTCCGACTGAACTTGGCAATGAATGGTATTCTAAAACTTGCCATTACGAGTATGTCCAAACCAGAGATTCTTCCTCACGCTTACATTTTGAATACTCATAAAAAAAACCTCAAGTTTCGAGGCCCTTCTTTTCGTCCCATGTTCGCCAATGATGCTTAGTCAGTCTGTTATCGCTGTCAAGCTTTTTTTCATTTTGATGGTCCAAACATATATTTTTGCCATTCAGTATATTTTTAATATTTGTGACAAACTTGCTCGTGAAAATTTATTGAAAAAAGTGATCAGCATTGTTAGTTTTGATCCGCCGTTGACAAAATCAATTATGTTTGAGGATGCTCAACCACTATATTCAGTAGATCCTCTCGTACACATCGACAATTCGATTCGTCTCTTCGCGTACATGAACATCTTCATAAATATAATATGTAAGATCTTTTTATTATTTTGAAATAATTTAATTTTACCCAAGCAGAGGCTAGAAGGCATACATAGCAAAATAATTACCCTTGATACTTAGTGCGTGAACATTCATTTGACTTTTGGTTACTGGTAGATAGCGCCTAATCCGTGAAAGAGGAAGGGAGAAAAAAGCTCGCAAACCATACGGGAGAACAGGAAGAGATAAAGGGAAAAGCTATTGTTACGCCCACTCTGTTTTTGTTTACGGCGCCTCGTCGCCGCCGCGTGGAGTGTTTACCTAGGCCTTCGCTGCGAGCACGTTTGCTTCGCGATTCGTTATATATACACATGCGTGACAACCTGAGGGGGTGCGCGAGAAAAAAATTCGGACTCACACTTTGTGGTTATACTCCTCATCCGTCCAGATTTTTCAGCAAATCGATACTTGACCACGTTGATAATAGAAAGTAAATAAAAAAAATGAATAGAACCTCTAGACGCGACGAGTCCAGGTGGAGATCCTCCAGTGTTTTATTCCGGATTTCAACTGTGCGCTGAGTATTATGACCCCAGGGACATACTCCCTGTCTCTGTGCCGAGTGGAGAGCAGAGTCGCTTTGGGATCATGAACGTAATTAATGCGGAATGGCGCTATTTGAAGCGACGCCGAGTATATTTTCTCCATCAGCTCTGCGGTTGCATGGCAGCAGCGATGATTGTAATTTGCGAATTTGCGCGACTGAGCTCTCGCACTCCAGATTTTCAACTTGGCAAAAGCGGATCGTACGATTAGATGTATGTACCCTGCGTGTGTACTTTATTTCTCGCGAGCAAACTCATTACTGGTTATGCGAAATTCATGAATGCGCAGCCAACTTCAAAAACGACAGCTTGAATTCTGAATACGATGTTATGTATAGCCGAGTACTTGCGCATAATGCCCACGCTTATTCGGATATTTTGTATATTTCGCACATGTGCCACTGCCTCCGCTTTTGAATAATGCGTGAGCCGAGAGCTCTCGGCGTATTAATTTTGCCTGCAACGAACACGTCTGACTGAATACATCCCGTTCGCGCATTCAGCTTTGGGACAACATTTTGCCGAACGCGACGGATATATATATTTTATTCAGTCGATCATGGAGAATCATTTCCACTCGGCGAGACGGAAATTCATGCCGCTTTATCCATCCGCAAATTTTCGGGAGATATTTCCACTTCATCATACTTATCGCGTCGTTATACGATACGTACTGAATGAGCGTATTCAGCCTCTTGATCCACTGACCGAAGAAAAATCGCTCGTCTTATCTACGGCACTGATGAACATAGTACTCGAGCGAATATAGCTCGGCTGACGCACACAAAGCCCAGATTCAGTGGAAAAAAATTGGCCAGCCTCGCCGCTATACATACGTGCATATCACGCCCGCGTCGCTCATCTCGTTTGCCCGTGACACTATACCACGTCTGTATTTTCCATGCCGATGTTAATCGAAGCGAGACATCGGCGATTAACGCGACCAGACGATCCGGTAAATAAATCATTGTGTCTGTGGCCCACTTGAGCGCAACAAAGGATCGCGAATATCTCATATACACGCTCGGCCCGATAACGGTCGTCGATCGCGGCGTATACACTCCTCTCACCCGGCAATGTATCCGGGGCGGCGCGCAGATTGACGCTGAGTGGGTAATTTCATCGGACACAGAGATAAAAGTTGTCCGGTACCTATATGATACTCTTGCCGTGGTAGTCCCGCGGGGGCACTGTCGCAGAAAACTCAACTCGGGGTCACACCCGAGCCGACAGTTTTTCCTCGGCTAATCTGCTCTGCGGCACGAGGCCTGGGAAACTCGCGGAATTGTGTGAGCGCGCTACGGACGCGCCGGCCTTATCCGACGCGTTATGGCCTTGGCTATTTTCGCTCGAGTCTCGAGCGCTTGAGCTTGACTCGATGCCTCCAGAGGCGTCTATCTCTCCAACGACTTGTTGAAGAAGTCGAGAGATGCCGCACGTTATGGGCGCGAAGTCGCGGAAGAGAGAGCTTCGCACGCGATCCGCGTGAGTTGGCCAACGGGTTTATTGGAATATGGCGGGCGTGAAGGATGTGCCAGCGGTATATCGACGAATTGTTTTCCGCGCCGCGAAGTATTGGGTGTCGAAGAATGCATAGTTTGAAGTCAACTCGGGATATTACCTCTGACTTCGAGGGCGATGGCGAATACTTGTGGTGTTATATGGATAATGGCAGGGGTGGGGGGATGTATCGAGGCGAGACGGTGGGGCGACCGCAAAATTTTGCACGCCTCGAGCGCAGGTGTGCGAGTTCAGCTCTACTCCCCAACAAATCTCGTGAAATATGCGGTTGGTTTTCCCCACCCGGGGTGGGAGGTACGTTGCCGAATGCCGCTGGTGCGACATCGCTTATTCACCGGAACGCGGGCCCCATCAGCTCCAGGCGTCTCCGGGTGGAAAATATCGCGCCCCTGTGAGCGTCGCTGCTTTGCCTGTTTGCGCTACTCGACTCTGCTTCGATGGGCCGCGAAAAAATTTGCACCCCGCGCGTGACCTTTCTACGATACTTTCATGTAAATTTTCCTGCCACGCATGCTGAGCGCATACGCTCGTACGTGCACTTCTTGGGCGATGATGGAGTTGGCGGATGACGAAGCATCGCAGTCAGGTTAGCTTCTCTCCCTCGATCTTTTTGCCGAAAAATGGAACTTGAAAAAGAAGCTAGACAATCCAAGATTGTCACTCAGTATGAATGCAAGTAACATAACAATATGATTCAAATGAGTTTGGATGATGAATTTGTATCGCTTCCATCGAGTTGCTGATGACAGGGAAGGATAAATTCTTGAAATGATTTTGGGGCGCTCGAAATCGTTTCTATGAGTCCTGACAAGTTTACTTCTACAAACTGTAGTGTCACCGTTTCATTGGTGCAGCAGCTCCTGCAGCGCATTGGGGTTCTTATTCAGAACATCAAGTTGAGTGTTTCAAGCGATCAAAACCAAGTTGATACGACCGCGTTCCGCCCACAATTGAATGGGTCACTGGAAACTTGGAGGGGTCCACAATTGTTTGCCGAAACGTTTCGAAACTTTTTTTCCGAATTGAAACAAATCCATTATTTTTTATGATGCAAAGGATTGCAAGAAGTTTGAAATACTCCTCCTTCCCAAACTTTGATAATACATCTTAGGTTATCATCAACGGAATCGATAGTTCAGATATCAAAGCCATTGTCTAAAAACGATGATTCCCGTATTTTTTGCAGTACTAGCAAATTTAGATGAGCAGCGCTGATGCACCAAAATGTATTCGATGTAGCTATTGGTGGGTTGACTGAAGTAATCAACAAAAATGTTGGATACTATTTATTATCCAACGTTGAATCCAATCGCGATGGAAAATGAGCGAGATCAACCTCAGATTTGATTAAACAAACTTATGCAGCAGAGATGCGTGTGTCTTCGTTCCTTTACAAATAACAAAGCAGAAGAAATCAGAGCCCCCTTTTCCGAGAAAAAGGAATTAGAAAGAGCTAGTTCCACGTGCAATTACGGCTAGAGTGCAAACAATTCTAATTTATGAACTTCAGTGAAACTCAATAACACTCGAGAGACATGATTGTGTCTGATTCAAATGATCTTCAGAGCATGTCAGTGCAAATAGTTCAGGTGGCGGCCACTACACACACAAACTCGACTCCGACGCTACTTCTCATGGAAAGACGCCTCGTTCCGAAAAAGTGGCCTCATAGCCCCAAAGTTCGTAAAATAATATTAACGAAAAAGGCCGTCTCCGATCTCGCTCAGATGCAATAAGCCCAGGATTAGTGCTTTGTGATCGTAGTAAATGCAAACTGCGCGCATGGCCATAAACGGCAACAATGTGATTCACGGTGCGCCAACCGACGCCGACGATGGCGAGGTAACCAGTGATGCGGTCCGCGTGCGGATTTACCCGCGAACCCAAAATTGCCGAGCCGCGACGACGCGGGCGATGCTCCAAATGATTCGTTGTCGCATAATACAAATTAGAAGGGAGCACATTGTCTTAGACACCTACATTATGAATATTAGATGTGATTGACAAATCATTGACGTTGATTTGAATGAGTGAATTTGTCAGATACCCACACGAAAAACCCTTCTTAAATGGGACAAACTCCATTATAAACTTCAATGTTACATTGACATCAGGCACACATTTGAACCATAAGCCAACCAGCTTCTATGAAAAAACTTGCGTACATGAGCTTGAGTTATACTTACCTTGAGTTATATCCACAGTTAATATAAATGCTCATTAGAATCATTCAGGTCAAGCATTCCAGAATCTTAGAGGAATGTGTTCTTCCAGGAGGGCACATGTTGAAATTTCGAACATGGGAAGGTTAGTAACTGAATCAGCATGATTTTTGCCCACAGCTTTGCTGAAGAATATTTTTCGTGTTCACCACACTGCTGCTTCAATTGACAACCCCTTCGTTACATCTCATTTCAATAAAGAAAAAAATCATCCCCCCCTCGCCCCTCAGCATGCTATTAACATCCAGATATGCAACACTGGTATCCTTGGCCCCATCGGAACGGTGATCTCGTCGAAGAGTTGTTGGCAACGACTCGTACGGTTTGCCGCAATATTCGCGAATAAACGTCCGGCGCTGCGGAAGGGGAAGGAAACGTACGAGCGAGGGACGCGCAGGGGTCCTTAATCGTATTTAGCCCCTCTGCGTCGCGTGTGCATCCCGACTGATATTTATGGCGCGCTGCGGATGGGCAGCGTACTCTCCCGCGCTCTGGCGACACTCTCCTGCTGTTGCTGTAGCCCTGCATCAAGCTTTTGGTACGCGGAATCTGACGCGTAATACGTACTACCTTGGCACACGCTACCTTTCGTGACGCTCGCAAAGACCTCCCTTCCCGTGACGATCACTCTTACCTGGAGCCAGCAAAGTCTTCCGGCAGTCGATACCTTATTCCTTCTATGTATCAAGTGGATATTGGAGATACAAATAAAAATTGTACGAAATCTGATGTAAATGGACAAAAACTCATTGGTAAATCTGGAGTGATTCTTCATTTTCCATAGCTACATGATCTTATAAGTATAAAAGGAAAGATTCTTATTCAGCGAACAATTCAATAGTCTTCCTCTGATAGATCAGTGATTTTTTTCTTCCGCTCCAAACAATTGCGGTTCATGATTTTATTATTTTTTTTTTGAGTTTCCGATACTTCATGGTGGCGATTCCGAAGGATCAACTCGTTATTCCTTCATGGAATATGAAAACGAATTTCACTAAGAAGTCTCCAATTTCAATTTTGACTGGTGGAATTTCTTGAGGAATAGTATAGGTGAATCATGTGACATTAGCATTGATGCCATCACTTCTATCTGAATAGAACCCGATGGTCAGCCACAATGACCTGTCGTTACCAATTGGTCGTAGTTGCAATCTAGACCTCCAAAAATCTTCCCTAACTCAGAAGAAATATATATTCTACCTTGATTTCATTTCTTAATGCAATGACAATGAGAAAATCTCAATCAAATTAATGAAAATATTCTGTGTTCCTCTGTTTTAGGTGAGTGTTGCTGTCACGATTGCTCTGCACACCATCGGAAGTTGTCCCAACCGCTGTGAGCTTATCTCTCGATTGCACTCTACATTCATGCATTCTAAATACTGCCGAATCCACAATAGAAACCACCCCGCAGGTGAATATTCCGCGCCCCCAGACAGACGCACGTTCTCATCCGTAGCAATTGAATGTGGAAATCCACCACCAGCCTATGCTGCAGACCACAATAAAATTCCGCGATCAAACGCGAGAAGCGTGGCGCGGCGTCATTGAATGTAGAGGATTATATTTCACCACGGGCCCGCGCCACGATGATCCCGTACCTCCGCACCTGCAGAATCTCGATCCAAAAAGCAGCCCGTTCGGAATACACACTTCCCTCTCCCTCGCAATTCGTATCCTCTTCCTATAGCATACCCTTGTTCGGTACAGAGCGCGCGAATCGCGTCGCGTTTCAAACGCTCGGTATCGCACTCGTCCAGGCACGTATTCCGCCGCCGCGGGCATTAATACACGCACACGCGCGATATAGACAAGTGTGGCAGTGAGGTATTTCTCTCTCTGTACTATATGGTTCGAGGGGGGCGGACGCGCCGAATCGATCATGCCGAGAGAAGCGCCCGAGTTCCCTTTTTCGCACTCGCTGCCTCGCACGGGCACACTCGCCCTCGTATATGTACTCGAACGCTGGCCCCTGTATCAGATTTCTCTTGAAACAAAAAGCTCCGCCGGGTACACTGCGCTTGTAACGAAAATCTGGTATCGACACTCGCGCTCGGAATATGGCCCTCTGCGAGTGTGCGATATCCTGTGCCGTCTGATAGCACCCGCTGCAGGGTATATTCACTTTTCGGAGCGTGTCTCTATGAGTGCTTCAGAATTTTAGTATAGAGGCGAGCTCGTGGCTTAATTGTAGATTATATCGGGTCGGAAGAAGAGTTGTATCGTCGAGGCTCATAGATGGTACCTGAGTATGAGCCTACGATCGAAACTCGTTCCCTTCGATTCATTCGGTTGCCAGGATCGACGATTTTTCAATTTCAAAGCGATCGTCGTAAACATTGTACATATGCTTTTATTCTTGGGGATTTCATGCCTGGCGAATACTCGGTTCTTTACACATGAATGGAAGCTTTCTAGTAAATTAAACTTGATTTGCGTTTGAACTGATTTTCGAAACTACGATTTGATAGAAATTTGAGCCTTGGTGACTAAGAATATCATCCTCTCTCCAAATATCTCCATGTGATGTGCAAATTCTAACCAAACAGCTTATTTCAACGATATCA
>JAPYYZ010001612.1:0-14806 GCA_030522705.1 Eretmocerus eremicus | reverse complement strand
ATTTAGGATCCTCATGGTGGGCAATTTCTTAAAACCGTCGATTTTGTTAGCAGATACGAAAAACCGAAATAAATGCTTGGTATCTCAATATCTAATACGGTGCACTGTTTATGTGAAGACCACGGTAATGCCGAGACCTCGGCTATGACGAATAAATCGTGTCGATTTGGCCGGTCCTTATGCTGGATTAACGAGTGCAGCCTCGGATGTAACAAGCAAAAAATCAGTCAAAATTTGGATTTCAATAATTCACATAGCAATTGAATGAAATCTCAAAGCAACAGGAAATCTGAAAACTTGAGACGATACCTACACATAAAACTTACAAAGGAAAATTACTCAAATCCCAAAAATCTATACACTGATGATAAGTAGACACACTTACAAACTCAGACTTTTTTGGGCCCTCCAAGTCCAACGTGTTCATATCTCTAGCGGAGAAGGTCCTCTCGAGCATAGCTATTTCCTCTCTCTTCCTTCTGACGCTGCCGGGAGATTCGACTGTCGGCACCTGTTTTGGAGGCGTAAATCGCGTGGACGAAGACTTATGTTTAGCAGCGTCGTCTTTGACCCTCGAGCTCATGGCTTCCAGAAGCGGGCTGTTGAACGAAGGTTTGAGCATGGCTGGATCGTCCTTGACTCTTGCGCTGACTGCGTCCAGAAGCGGGCTGTTGAAGGAAGGTTCAGCTTTGACACCCATCAAACTGTCGACACTCTGCTTCGGCTGCCACATGTGATTTTCCACCTCCCACATTACAGGCTGGACGTTCTCGAATCCTCCAGCTTGGTTCTCCACGTCCCACCGATTTCTCTTTTTCGAATTGGATTTGTCGTCCGTCTCGAGCTTCACAACTGCCTCGGCTTTTTTCTTGTCTGTTGATAAAGGTGGTAGATCATCATCAAAATTGAGTTATATTATTGTGCAGTTCGAAGGTCAATGAGAATTCAGAACAACCAAGTCACGGATCTCTGGCCCTAGCTCAGTGTGATAGTAGATTCGATAATTTTTGTTCGTTTCCATGCAAATGTAAGCGAGTGAAAGAGAAAGGTTTATCTGATATGAGTTGGAAAAATAAATTACAAAAGTTGAGAGGTGTATCTTCCAAGGCTTTGCTGCGGAAGAAGTTTGTAATCTATTTAAGCCATGTTATTATCTTGATTGAACTAAATTTATGGACTAAAGCAGTTTGTCTGATGACACATTCAGTAAAAAAAGTAAGAGGATGATTGTCATGTTGTACCAAATACTAGGATCCTAAGAGCTGACTTCCTCGATGGTATTCAAAATCTACTTCTAACTACCTTCTCAAAACCAAACCCCCCGTTAAAAAAGCTCCTAATAGACACTCAAGACGACGAAAAAACACACAAAACGAACTCACTCTCAGACTCGGCACTGGTCTTCTCCTTGTTCTCTTTCTCGATCAGCATGCGTTCCTCCCTCTCGGCGTCCTCCTGCTCGTCCTCCCAAATTCTGACGGTGCTCACCCTCTTCTCCTTCTTTTCCCTCTTCTTGCTGTCCTTACTCAGGGGCACCTCGTAAGGTATGTACGTATCGGTGACCTTGTCGTACCTGATCTCCTTGTCGACGGTCTTCGTTTTGGGCGGCTCGACGGGTTTCGGCGACTCAACCTTCGGCACCGGCTTGGGCGTCTCGACTTTGGGCACGGGCATAGGCACGGGTTCCGGTAGCGCATCCAGGCTATCGACCTCCCACTCGTTTGCAAAAATCTCTTGTTTTCTAACAGCCGACAGTGGTATAACTGTTGGCTTTTGCTGCTGCTGCTGCAGCTGACTCAGGGTGATGACGTTGAGCGAGTCAAAGTCGGTATCGGCCCACTCGTCTTGTTTCTTCTTTGTCTCGTCGTTCTCGTTTGTCTGATCAATGTCCCACCTGGACGCCTCGTCGTCCTTCTTTCTCTTCTTGCTCCTCTTGGCCTCGGCCTCCAGGAGCTTCATCTCCGACGCGTCGAGCTTCTTCTCGACAGCTGCTTCGCTCGCATCGAGCTTCTCTTTCTTGATTTTCTCGCTCGAGGCCGTTGTCACGGGTTCGACCGTGCTGGGCGTCTCGGTCGACTCTTTGGCGACGCAGCTGTCCCTCTCCCACTCGGAGTGGGTATCGTCGGCGGGAACGGGGCTCTTGACGAGCTTGATCTCCTCGTCGATCTGATCGGGGGTGGCGATCTCGGGCTCCGTGAGCTCCTGGCTGCTCTTGCTCGACGATTTGGAGTCCTCCTTCGTGGCGCTGCTGCTGCTCCCGCTGCTTGGTTTGGCGGCCTTGGAGCGCTTACCGGACTGCCTGGACTTGGTTCCATTGGCCTTTGGTTTGCTCGGCTCCTTGGAGTCGGTCTGCTTGCTCTTCTTCTTGGCCTTGGCCTTGCGGGCTCGCTTCTTCTTTGGCTTGTCGTCCGAGTCGCTGCTGTCGCTCGAGCTGTCGCTGCTGGCCTTCCTCTTGCGCTGCTTGCGCTTGAGCTTCTTGTTGAGCTTCTTGAGCCGCTTGCGTTTGCGCTTCTTCTTCTCGGCCTTGCGCTTGCGCTTCTTGCGCACCACCTCCTCCGAGCTCGACGAGTCGCTCGAGCTGCTCGAGCTGCTGTCCGACTCGCTGCTCGAGGTCGTCGTCGTGGACTTGCGAGCTCGCTTTCGCTTGCGCTTGCGGCGCTTGGCCTTGGAGTCGTCCTCGTCCGAGTCGGAGCTCGAGCTCGAGTCGCTGCTCGAGCTCTCGCGACGCTTGCGCTTCTTGGCCGCGGCCTTTCTCGACGCCTTTGACTTTTTACTGGCGACTGGTGGACTCGCCAACTTGCCCGCCTCGTCGCTGTTCTTCTCCTTTTTGATCTTTATGGATTCCCAATCGCTAGGCACCGACGGAGACTTCTCCTCTTCGTCGGAAGACTCCTCCGCCGATGGCTCGTAGTTGTCACTCGTTTCGTCCGTCTTGGACTTTTTCCGGCTGGATACCTGCAATGGAATAATGCATGATCAATTCACGATCAGGTCTTAATATTGAGACTACAAAGTTTCCCAATTTTCGAAATGTATATCTGTACACAGTATACGAGTCTATGCATTTCATAAAACTACGTGCAGTTTCGGGTAAGATGGCTGTTTTTTAAATCGTTGGATGGACTTTTTCATAAGCTGCTTGCATGCTTTAAAATAAATGAACATGAATTCAATGTTTTGTAAGTAAACTCGACAAATGCAATAAAGGATATGAAAATCTGTATCAGAGTAGAAGGCGATCCTGTACACTTCGTCATTACTCCGACTTGTCGAAAATTCTTAAATTCTTCCAAATTAACTAACGAGCTACTCTTCGAAGAAAATTTAGCGAGTTTAATCGATTATTTCAAGTAGATATCTAGCAGGGTCATAAATATTTTCTTCGAACCTTGGACACACTTGATGGGGAAACTTCCGTAGTTTCTTCCATCTCCTCGATCTGCTCGTCAGCTGCTTCCTTCTCATTTATTCGAGCAATCTTAGTAGCGATCGGGCTTGCCTTACTAGTATGCACTGACTCCTTGGGCTTGCCGAGTGGCATTGCTATGTCCGAGAGCTTGGGACTACCAAACGGCTCTTTGGTGAGTTTTGCTCCGAAACTGAAGTCGAAGAAATTGTTGGGCGAGGTTGCTCGATGGGGATCCGACAAGTCCTGCGTTGGCGATAATTCAGGCTCGGTGGGATCGGTGCTGCTGACCATCTTCATGAACTGCTCGTACTCTGATACGAGCTTGTCGTCGCGGATCTCGGGGGCAGGGGTCAAGTCGGATTTCGCATCCAGAACGTCGTTTTCAGAGGTCACTTGTCCGATCTCTTCCTGGTCCTCGGCCGATTTTTTCTTGTCTTTGTGATGACGGCGATGGCGATGATGTTTGTCTTCTTTGGAGCGGTGCTTTTCCTTTTTCTCTTCCTTGTGCTTTTTCGTAGGTGGCTTTTCCTTCTTCTTCGCTGACTCAGTTTGGAGGCGCTTTTTCTTGCGCTTCGACTTTTTCGATTGAGCCTCGTCGGGTACTGCAAAAATCATTCACAAGTTAGACAATTATTCAAGGATTTCATTGCATTATGCGACTTTTTCGACAATCGTTCCAAAGTAAAATCACGAATGCAAGGAGAAAGACAATGATTAATAATTTGATGCTTCACTCACGTTGATCGGTCGGGATATTCTCCTTCTGTTTCTTGGAACCTGACTTGGAGCGTGATTTTCGTAATTTCTCTCGTTTAGCCACGGGCTCTTTATTCACCTCTGATTCCACTTCGGGCTCTTCCTCTAATTCTTGCTGCACCTCCATCTCCAATTCTTGCTGCATTGCTTTCAACTGCGAGTAAGACTTTCTCAATTCGATTTCAGATTCCGTCGGGGAATCGGTAAGTCGATTCTTGTCTTTCGACACGGCCGATTCTTGCGACGCTTTCTCGAAGACATTATCGTCAACATCACTCATCTCGTTTTCACTGTCCCATTTTGATCGGGGGAACGATGGCACTTCGATGGAAGTCCTGATGGAGATGGATTTTGAGGGATCCAATGTTTTGTACCACGGTCTCTCGTGGTGACCCTCTTCACGCTCGGATGTAATTATCCTAGGATGAAAAATCTCAATTCAAAAGTATCCGCTCGTAAAAATTCGTTTATAGTTATTGAAAAACGCATTGAGTGTAATGTCGATCAACGGAAAAAAATCTAAGTTTCATTTCAAAACGACATCCATCAAAAATATCGGGACGTTGCTAGGCAAGATTAAAAACCTTTGATGTTCATTTTGCAGTTAGGCAGCTTTTATATTTACATATAGGTGGTTGTAAAGTTGAAGATTTAAAAGATGACGAAGAAAAGGTAGAATCATTTTACAGTAGAAAGTCGCAATGTCTGTAAACAATGTCTGTAAGCCGAAAAAACGCAACCGAGCAAAGCTAAATCGATAAATAATTGATAGCTCTCGGCGATCAAGTGTTTCAGGAAATAAAAATAACAAAAACAAAGAAGAATTTGATTACATCTTGCGAGTCGGCGAGACCCGCTGGAAGGCAGGAAAAGTAACGTGCGCTTGATCGTAATATTTTTCTTGCAATACCACTTACCGTATTTGCGTTGCTTGACAGATGTCCGCCAGTTTCTCTCTCCGATCGGGTGACACAGCCGAAAAAATGAACTGACGATCGAAAAATATGGAAAGTTTTGGGTTTCCACTCCAAGGTAGTGGAGGTTTTGATTTAGTTATTGCAATGGTCTCTGGTGGATATTCTTTTGTTGATCCTTCTTCAACTGCCTCGGCTATGAAAGGATATCGCTCTTGTCTACTATTACGAAGCATCAAAATTTGCTGTAGGTACTCATTGTATTCTTCAGCAGTTCTGTGAGAAATATATTTACTGTATTATGAAAATATGAATTCGAAAAGTACGATCAATGTTAGAGCCTTAGAATTTACCTGATTTTGTCAGTCTTTTCGGCATTATCATTCCCTCGCAGGTATATCATATCTTCGATAGAAAAACCGTAGTTACGAAAATCTTTCCACGAGCGACATCTCGACAGTTCTTTTTCTCTTAATTCTCTGAGCTTGTCTTTCTCTCTATTTCGATCCCGGTGAGCTTTAGCTCTGGGTTCTTCTCTTTTTTCTTTTCCCTCAGCTCTCTCCGACTTTCTATCTCTAGAATCGTCTCGTTTGTATGACACTTCATCCCATTTACTTTTGATTTCACTTCGGTCGTCATCTTTTCTTGCATCGTTCGTAGAATCCTCGCGTTGACTTGCATCACACTTGCTTTCTTCATTTCGCGATTTGAGCGCAAGATCTCCTTTTCTCCCAGAATCTGACTTAGATTCTCTTCTAGGCCTATCAACTTGGATCTCATCTCGTTCAGGGGTTCCTTCATCATCCCACTTTGACTTTTCATTTCTACTAGATCCATCGTCATCCCACTTTGATTTCTCAATTCTTGAGTCAGTTTTATTGTTCTCTTCTTTCCTAAAATCACGCTCGTTGATTTCCGATCGTCCTTTTCTTTCTCTTCTATCATTTCTCTCTGGTTTGGACTCGATATCATTTCTGTCTACTTGATTGTAGTCTTGAGTGACATTTTTCATTTTTTCATGTTGTGATTCTTCTCTCTTGAAATCATTGATAATTTTTTCCATCCCACCATAATTATAGTTATCTTCTAATGCTGCATCTTCAATTTTTGGTTCAAACTTCTTCTCTCTGTTTCCAAATTCTGTACTGAACTCTTTGCGAATTTCATGTTTTACTTCTTGTTTGAAACAATCGGATTTTCTATCATCTCTTGAGGATTCTGTATGTTTTGCTGGTTCTTTTCTACTCCTATCTGAAGACTTAAAATTATCCTCTTTGGATTTCAACTCATCTCTTTTAGTTTTTGAGTCATCTCTCCGATCATCTCTCTTTTCGTCTCTGTCTCGCCTATCTTTATGCTTACTTCTTCCGTACCTGTCATCACCTAGGGGTGATTTTCGACTAGATCGTTGTCTCGATCTGCTGCGAGATTTTCTATCACGACTCCGCCTCCTATCCCTGAGAACAATTGATTCATTGAAAATTATAAAAGCATAAATGAACAATAATTACAACCAATTAATCCTAACTCAAAATAATACCTGTCACTCCCTCTCCTGAAGGATGATGATCTTCTAGAAAAATGATCACCACTCTTGGAACCCCGACCCATGTCTCTCATTTTCCTCTCTTGCAATATATTCTTCACACTTATTTCTCGCATTTCTGTAATTGAAAGAGATGTACGATACAAAAAAGTCAACTCTTGATTTCAAAGACGGTCATCTATAGATTTTACTACCTTGAGCAGCTTGTCTACTCTTGTTCTCTTCCCTCACAATTTCTTCTATTGCAAGGATCTTCTCTTCCCCTAGAATTGTGAAGATCCATTATAGCACTCAATTCATAGGAATGGGAGAAGCTATTTTGAAGAAGATATTGACGATAATATCAAAGATGAATCAATAATTTTACTCACGTTTCACTTTATCTGCCTTTGTCTTCATCTTATTGACCTTTGGCATTGGACTAAATTTGTTGGCAAAAGCCATCAAACGTTTCTTAGCCTGAATCTTTCCAAGGACAGGCTTCCATACTTTTGGGCTTTCAACTTTTACTGCATCAGTTTCAGAATTAATCTCTAAATTAGCTTCAGAATTTGATTCAGCGTTCGTCTCTAAGGCAGCTTCTTCTTTAGCACTTTCTGGTGTTGCTGGAGGTTCTATATCTTCGAGTTTCACATCCAGCACAGTGGCATCCACTGTCTCTGAGTCCATTTTTGAGTCTCCCCAATCTGGATTCTCCATTCTGGGTAGAGACTCACTCTCAGCCAATGAGTCGTCACCTTTAAGATGAAATTAATAAAGATTATGTGACTTGCTATCTTAAGCTCTCTTAAAAAGATTACACCAGCCATCTTGGTGAGCATGTCAATAAACTGATTCAACTCTGTGCATGATGGGATCATTCCCATTGGTCAACAGGATACAATTAAGCTCTTGGAAGATCAGAGGATAATTTGTTAGGGAACCATTTTTAAAAGCCCCAAATATCTCTTGTTAAAAAAATTCTTCTATTATATCATCAAGTATTGTATACTTGGGTATCAGTGTACTCTGATGAAATTTAGAGAGGAGTGTCACTTTAGGAGTCTGATATCAAAACTGCTTGGGATTCATGAGAATATCACATCAACTGGTATAAAAGTAATCTATCTTTACATTATTGTACAGATTTAGAGACCTCTACCTTTCTATTTGTCATTATGATGACAAGTAAGGAATAATGTGCAAAACCTCTGTTGTGAGACCTCAAGGAATGAACATCTTGCGGTGCAAGTGAGTGTGGCTTCAAGTTTGGAGATTGGAGAATTGGCGATTGAGAGAGAACCACATAGTGTAGACTGAGAGAAAGTTCGGAGCTAATAAATGCTAATAAGTCAAAAGACTCACCTTCCATCATCTTAAAAATGCTCGTTCTACATTCCGATCATCCTCATTAACACTCTGACTGCGATAACCATCCTGATTTACAAAATCTATTGGGTGGAAAAATAGCATATTTATGTAACAGCCATATCCAGGTTGTTCACTATTCTACCACACTTCTGAAAAGACTTCATCCGGTAAAATAAAGTTGATTACAAGTCACTGATTGAATCCCTTCATTCAACACAACTTGGGAGTCACTGCTCACTGCACTGCTAGACCGAGTGAAACTCTATGAGGTGACACGAGTCCGGATGTACCTATCAATGGGATTCGTGGCATTGGGTATCCACACTGATAAGCCTAGAACAAAGTAGCTTCGGAGCTACACGGGCGAGGCCGAAATCATGAGTCCTATAATACCAAAGTCTCCCTCCAAAAATATTTACGCACAAGTGTTCATTGCTTATCGCATTCAGCCCGGCACGTAGGTTATCAGAGGAGCGAAATTGGGCCTCATCGGCACACGCCGACAAACCGCAACTTTTCGTTGTTATCCTCGACGAATATTCTTATCAACTTTTCGGAGCAGGCCGAATAATTCAACTGCAATAACCTGCTATAGCTGCATGGTCACTGCTTACCGCAGCCCGCAGCTCTCGCACCGCGAACGACAGACATCTTGCAAGAAACGATTGTACCGCCGCACAGCACACAAATTTCGGTACAGGCCAAATGCCGGCTCGAAATATACCTACTTGAAAGGGTTGATATTCATCTGTAACTTTGGCAAGGCTTGGCGGAGCTATATTTGATTCCTAGCGAATAATTTGATTCTGTCCTATAACTCCTAACCTTTCGGGTCGATAGTTGGATTTTCGAAACAAAAATAATCACATGATGCGGTTGGTCAACCTGAATGAAAAAGTATAATCATTTTTGAATTTTATAATTGTGAGGATTGACAATAAGTAATGCCATACTGCTCCGTTTTCGTAGTATTAATAGATCGAATTATCTTTTGTATGTCTCATTCACAAAAATCAAATTATTTCATATTAACATTTGCATTATGCAACATGCATGCATATTATATACAATACAATGATTACTTTTTAAACAAACCACATGTCAAGTAAGATAAATACAAAATTTCCAAATAATATATACTAACAACATAACTTTTAAAATAACGCCAACTCATGTAATTATACAAATATTGCATCAATTGCTCTGGTTTCCTGCACTGTAAATTACCAATAGAGAACAGTTTTATGTGCAGCTTAAGAATATTATTCTATGTACACTCATGGAGTGTTTCCATAAATCTCACAACTCCTTTTTAGATCAACTATACATCAAATGAAAATTTGTACAATACTGAAATATGGACATCAGTCAGCATTAAGATGTAATACCTCGTTACACTTTCAAGTTTCCTTGGGACAATTCTTTGATCTCAAGATTAGACGAGAAAACACTCAAAGAATCAATCTCAAACATCTGAGCTATCGAGTGTCGCCAGAATCTCCACTGGTGAAAGTGACTTTTAAAAAGCTAATCAAGATCATCAATTTCTGATGGGTCTCCACCTATGGCTCTCCAAAATGCAGTCACTAATTGTTCTGCAGCTACTCTCCTTTGATTAGAGGGCATTGTGGCAGTATGTTCTTTCATTGCCCTCAATTGACTGAATAGTTCCCCAAAATCGGCCTCATCACTATTCATTATACCATCTGAAAAATGGACAATTCATGATATGTAACTTGATCAAAATAATAGAAAAAATAGATGTAGATGAATTCTATGCAGAAGTATTATTTAATAGAATTCTTTACCCAAAACAGATTCCATTTGTAATCTGTCAGAGAAATGTTCGGAAGTATTCAATCTCACATTCTCTAACTGATCCTCAACCTCACCAATTTCAGATGCAGGATTGACTGGAATACTTGTCCTAGAATCTGAAGATTCATTGGGGGATGATTTTGACTGAAGGATGGATTGTGGGGCAAAATTTTTAAGATTCTTACTTTTCATAATGATGTTGGGCCATGTATGAGTTTCTAATGCTTCAATCATGCGTTCAATACCAAATTTTCCTTGTTCATCCTCTAAATCCATATCCTCCTCAGAACTGGAAGGCTCAAGTTCAATGAGCTCAAATTTTTTCACAGCACACCATTCAATTGCTAAGAATTTCAATAGTTGTTAGTCCATTAGATGTTGAACTGAATTTTTATTTAAGCTGATTCATCACCTTTCTGTCTAATTGCAGGGTCAGAAATACAATAACAGACCAGTAATAGTATTTCTGCATCTGACTCGGCCAACATAGGAGTTACTTCTTCATCCACGCGGCGCAAAGCCTCTTCCTAAGATTTGATTCGTTCATCACACAAGCTTGCAAAAATATCAAAGAAGCTTAAACTTTACACCTGTGTTGACTTACATTTTCCAACTCATATTGAAAAATCATTGCTTCAAAGTTGGAAGAATCAATTGTTGAACTGTCCGTAGCACACAACAATATCTGTGCGGAATAGTATTTGTTATCAATATCCAACACATGATGTTGAACACCAGAACACTGTGAGATAAATTTAGCTCCCATATCTAGAAACAAAAGTTGAGAATTTGTCAAGCCCTGCGTCAATCAACTCATACAATACTGTAAGAGAGGATTCATTATGTGACCACATACTTGTTACAATATCCTTAACTTTAGCGATTTCTGAACCCCTTATCAACACTCGCGGTAGATCTGGCTGATCATCAGCATCTTCCATTGTGGGAACAGTATTTGAAAGAACCAGTCAACGTTTCAACAATGATGAGTTGAAATTCTTAGCTTCATATGCTCTTCACTTCGAGCAAGAGACATATGTACAGGTTATGTTTCTCTCCTCTGTATACAAACATTCCATTGAGTATAGCTATATATATACATTGCGACTACGTCAAGAAAATCCCGAAATTTGACCAACAATCGTTTTCATTTTTCATTTCTTTTATTCATCACCGTAGTCGCGCATTTATGAAGACTCGTAGGTCAAATTCATAAATCTGACTCTAAATTGAAGAACAAGGGAAATAAAGGAGCAACAATTTGTACGAAAATTTTAAATAAATTTCTTTATAAGATTTTTGTAATACTAATGTTAATTACATATAATAAACACGTTGAATTAATATCTCGATGAATATTGATAGGTTTCAGAATTTCTCACATCTCATCAGTCACATGACAAAATTACTTGTAAAATTCATGCTCAGATTCATCCTTCTTGATATTGTTCTTGTAGCCCTTTTCAAAGTCCTTGGCAAGAACAATGTACCGATTCTCACGTACTGCGTGCATACCAGCTTCTTGACAAATGGCGTTGATGTCTGCACCAGAAATTCTATCTGGTCTCGCCACATAATCCTCAAGATCGACCTCTTCACTTAGATTCATTTTAGAAGTGATGGTTGAGAATATAAGTCGTTTTTGCCTCCTATCTGGCAAGGGAAATTCGATTTTACGATCCAATCTACCTGGTCGGAGTAAGGCAGGATCAAGAGTATCAGCTCTGAAATGAGAAAGCATTTTAATGAAATAATTCTTCAAATTAGTTGCCAGTATTTTTGAAAACTGTGAGCCCCAGCCTAATGATCCATTGATAGAAAAATTACCTGTTTGTTGCCATAATAACTTTAACATTGGTTGTTTGGTCAAAACCATCCATTTGGTTGAGTAGCTCTAAAAGAATACGCTGGACCTCTCTATCAGCGCCTGTCTGGGCATCGAAACGTTTCGTCGCAATAGCGTCAATTTCATCGACGAAAATAATTGCAGGAGAGTTCTCTTTGGCTAAACGGAAAACGTCCCGCACCATTCTAGGGCCTTCTCCAAGGTATTTTTGAACAAATTCAGAGCCCACTACACGAATGAACGCAGCTGAAAATAAGATAAAGGAGTTAAATGGGAAGAAAAATTCCATCTAGAAACCAAGCATACCAGGAAAAAATATCAATCAAAGATTATTTGCAAGTAAAAATTCATGTAACTTTTTTAAAGATAACAAATTGTGAATATTACTGGTACCTGTTGTATGTCTAGCTACTGCCTTAGCAAGCATTGTTTTCCCACAACCAGGAGGACCATACATCAATACGCCCCTTGGAGGATCAATACCAATTTGTTTATAGAGTTCAAAGTGTGTAAGTGGCAGCTCTACTGCTTCTCTGATTTCTTGCTTCTGATTATCCATTCCTCCTATATCACTGTATTGGATGTCAGGTTTCTCATCTGGAAAGTAATACAGTAATGGATCCATGTACAAGTTGCAAAACTTATTAGGATCACAATCAAAGTACAAAACTTACCTGCTTGAAGCATGGAAATACTTGAGTCTGCTTCTGGTGGTAAGACATCGACAAGAGCATTACTATGTTTATGAAGAGCAACACTAGCTGAGGGCTTGAGCAATTCTCGGTCTATAGTTGATAGGATGCGCACATAATAATTTGATCCTGTTGTAGAACCAACAATTCCAGTATTTTGGTCCACTGCTTCCAAAAATT
The DNA here is from genome assembly GCA_030522705.1 of Eretmocerus eremicus. Lineage (NCBI taxonomy): Eukaryota > Metazoa > Arthropoda > Insecta > Hymenoptera > Aphelinidae > Eretmocerus > Eretmocerus eremicus. The sequence continues at coordinate 2,295 of JAPYYZ010001612.1, read as the reverse complement.
GACCTATGACTAATGGTACACTTTGAATGCGTTTTACTTCTTCTTGAGCATGTAAATATTCTTTCTTCAAATTCCTCTGTTCATCTTTGATGTACTCCTCTTGAACTTCTAGGAACTCAAGGGTCCGTTGCAATTTCTACAATGTAAATTTCAGAGATAAATAGAAAGTAACGGGCACAGAATACAGGAGAGGGTTGGAAGATCAATGAAATACCTTATATTTAGTGTATAAATCCTCTACATCAAGATCCTCCAAAGCGCCATGACCTGTTGTTGGTTTTGTGTCAATTTCACATGTCTCCTAAATAGAATACAGAGAGGTAATAAAAGAAATGTTCTTGTAATAATCTGAACATAGACACAAAATGTGTTTGTTGAAAGTATGAAATAATATCGAGATAATTTGTCAAACTGGTTGAATCAAACAGAAAATTCGTAATCATTAAGTAAGTAGAACAACACTTTGTCCGATTTTATTGATAGAACTCATAAATCTTTACCTTGTCCGGAAGAATTACACCGACATCCTCCATTTTCTGCGAGTATCGGTGTTTCCAGTTGTGAAAATTCTGCTTAGGAACACTGAATCCAAAACACGGATGACTTGAGGTTTTTGACTTCGACAATACTGGAGTTGTCGACGGTCGATTTGAGGTTACGGCGTTTTATCTAAAGGGTGATCCATAATATGATTACGACTTTACGAGGCGAATGGAGAGGTGAGAATGAACCTTTATGATTTACTTGTTTTGAATAGTGAGCCTAAAGTATTTGAACAGGCAGCAAGTGCGGAGGATTTTGTTAATCTCGGTCACTACTTCTAATTGTTGGCTCGATTCTTATCAGTATCACCCTTCAGTTTACTCGGAGGGAAACTGCAAAATTTTTCATCTTTCCTGTTTAGCCATTCCACTGTATATCTACAGTTTGCTGAAGGTGTGAGAGGTAAACAATCACACTATCACGTTTTCTAACGACTAGAACATTGAAATTTATCAAGAAAATTATTTTATCGGCGATCCATTTACACATTTCATCTATACTTTGCAGAGCATGGTGTCTGAGGAACAGAATTCTGAGGTTGAGCTTGCCTCGGAGGTTATACCTGTTCCCCAAGTTCATCCGAGCATTGAGGGTCCCATTGAGGATGAGACAAATGAAGAAACAAATAATATCCCTCAGGGGAAACCAAGACAGAGAAAGAAAGCTTTGCATGCCGCTATTTTAAAACAGATGGAATTCTACTTTAGTGATTCAAATTTGACCAAGGACAGATTTCTAGGAGAACTAGTCAGAAAAGACCCAAGTTAGTGCTTGAAAAGTATGCCCTTCTCTCATTAATCATGGGTAATTTTTTAATTGAATTCACTTTAAATTTTCAGATGTTGATATTGAAGTCTTCTTAAGATTCAATAAGATAAGATCCTTGACCACTGATGTTGAGAGGATTGCTAAAGCACTTAGAAAGTCGACCTTATTACAAGTTTCTGAAGATGGGAAAACAGTCTGTAGAGTAACCCCAGTAGTAGAAAAACAAAATATTGATGAATGTACAATATATGTGCAGAGGCTACCATCTGATGCAGATCATGAATGGCTATCCAGCCTTTTCTCTCAATATGGACCTGTGGCCTATGTTTCTATTCCAAAGTACAAATTCAATCATAGGATCAAGGGATTTGCTTTTGTTGAATTTGAAACCCCAGAGGGTGCTCAAAACTGTCTAAAGGTGAAACATTTTCAATTTCAGAATTTTGAGAAACTGAGTTATCATTTTACTGAGTGTTACCATATTATTTTTTCAGTCATTGAGAGAGAAAGGCTGTGAGTTACCATCTCATTCTTCACCAACAGATCTGATGAGTATCACCACATTTAATGAGGAATCCAAAGAGCAACATGTTGATTCCACCAAACAGTCCAACAAAGTTGATCCAGAAAAGAGTAATGAAGATACAGAAGATAGGTGTGAAGATGAGAGGAATGAGAATGATGAAATTATTGATGAACTGGTAACCAAAAAGTCTACTCAAGCTGAGAAACCAAAAGAAAAAGAGAAAAATAAAAGGAAGAGGAAAAGATCAGTAAAGTTTGATGGACAAGAAGATTCCGGAATCGATCAGTCAGAATCCGTAAAATCAAAAAACAAAGACATGGATGTCAGTGAAACAGATCTCCCTCTGCCAGAATCAAATGTTGAAGAAAAACGTGGTAAAAAACGAAAAAACAGGCAGTCTTTGGAAGAATCACAAGACTCTGTCTCACAAATCGATTCACAAAGTTGTAAAAAACAGA
>JAPYYZ010001611.1:0-15365 GCA_030522705.1 Eretmocerus eremicus | reverse complement strand
TGAGCTCGTAATGAATTTGAATGATGAAACTGGTAAGATTGCCGTAAGTGGCTCTCAAGTTTGTTTCCGGGAGCTCGATTAAATTTGTCTGTTCAATTCACAACGTGAATTGAGCTACTCACAAATGCGCATTCTCAGGGAATCAGCCGAGCGTTCAACACGAATGCTTAGAACTGTGCTCACGCACATCTACACACTTTCATGGAAATGCAATCGTTTTATCCGGGGAAACTTTGCTTTGATCAGGTATATACCGTATAGCTATATATTCTCATTGTTATTTGCAAAGAACCAATTTGGTCTTTCCGAATTTTAATCCGACGCCCAACGCCGCAATCACGCGATTCGGCGTAAAGTTTGTGAGGATTTGAAAAACGCTTTGTTTACATCCTGGAGAGAGTCTTGCAATTTCGCACGTTTTTTCGATCACTTGTTCCTGAATGTCAAGAGAAACTTCCGCATCGTTTGAATCCAAGAAAATTCGATCGATCCCGATAAGTTCCCTCTTAAATAGATCTGAGATTTTCCCAGCCATACATCTTATTAGGAGGATTCAAGAAACTGTTTGCTGTCCACAGCGTCCATTAGACTCTGAATGACGGTATCGAACGACTCCAAATTTTTTATATCGCACCAAAGAATTCTTCTTCAGAGCGTCCGAAACAGAGTATTAGTGATCGTTTGAGTTCTGAAAAAATAACAAATATAGTATAATGACGTTTCCTGATCCTAGAAAATTCCTCATAGACCGAGTATTTTACACCGCTCGAAGTATACAATCTACTTTCATATCTTCATCCTAAATATTTTCAATCCACACATTAAATATAGCAATCTCTTAAAATATTTGTATTCCAACAATTGATATAATTTTGTCGTCATCTCTATCCCTAATTGATACTGGTTTAGAAAGTACAATTGTTGAGTAGATGCGTAATCGTACACTCTTCTTTATGGAACTCTCCTTTTCACTTGTATTGCCTATACTAATTTTCTCTTCTAATTGTTATATTGGAGAATAACTCTGCGGAGATTTCTCACTTTTACGCAGAGAACGAGTCGAGCGCGAATACTCACCGTCAATTTCATCATTACTCCATTACGTGGAAAGATCAGTGCTCCGAGTTCACACGTGAATTACTGTACACGCACATATTACCATTCATGATTATGCATATGACCGCATGAACATCTCAGCTCCTTTCAACGACTTTCTTGCATACATGTATCATTCTAAGGACGATTAATTTCCTCGAATTTTGTGACACGAATGGAATTTTCGTTTGATACTTCTCTTCAGATGTTTATATACTCTCACGAGGTGGAGTGCTTTCTAAGGTATAGAGAGAAAATAGCACCATTATACCCACAGTAAATCAGACGATACATCTATAGGTACATTAGAGTATCAATTTTGAGATGAAATTGTTCTTCATTTTATGTGAGGGTTTGAACTTGACAAAAGTAATCACTCGATATACACGAGAATATAGTTGATGGCCCAAAATTATTCTATCAAGAATCAAAAGCATGGAAGGCTCTGAACTCTGAACTCGTCGCGCGCACGTCAACGAAAAACCATCAATGCGGTTCATTCATTACCCCACGGATTGTGGACAGTACAACCACTCTTTCGACATGAATATGAATTACCATGCACGAAAAATTTCTTGGAGTCAGGATGATCCAGACAAATTTGTCCAACAGAAAAATGTTGAGACTGTTGTTGTCGAAGAACATGATCTTTTTTGTGCACTATCAAACTTCCATAGCCGTTTGTACAGGGGTATTTATCGCAAGAAATCATATCTCGTGTACAAGAATTAGGATCATCACCAGCTCCTTCTTCATGTGACACGAGACTTGAATTTTTTTCATTTTCAATTAGGGATATGATTGCACGTGCGGGGAGCTAATTATTACCGGAATGTAAGGGTAACAACCACCCCGATGAGGGTTGGAAATAACGTAAATATCGAGCACTTTCACATAATTCATGCACGCTTTTTTGGCGTATCTCGCAATTACCATTCCTCTCCAAAATTTTTGGCTTTGGCAGTCATTTCAATTTGCAGAGATTTGCCAGACATCACCTGTTCCAGAGAAATAAATATTTCAAAAAAAATGAAACAAATATCTCTCCAGTCATGGTTCTAGAAACGAATTTCGCCATGACCAATCAATTTCTATGCGAAAGTAAGGGATGCTCTCGCTGTTTCTTGTCGAGTTCTCGGATGAGTTGTTATCGAGACCACAATGAATCAACGATTCCGTGACAAAATCTTTGGGTACGTCGAATACTGTCATGATTTTCAGTGCAAAACTCCGGCACTGCCCGGTTTCCCGAGAAAATAAAGGCGCACTGTACAGAGCTCGGATGGGGGAAATAATCACGCTGCGAGTGTGGAGTTCGAGTTTCCTTCTAGACACTGCGAGCCCCCGGTATATAAGCCGAGAGCAACGTGCGCGCGAGGCTCAGTATAATAACTCTTATTGTTGCTGCGTTCGCCGTAGAAAGTTGATCGGCTTTGCTCTGCCGAGATGAGCCGAAAATGTTTGGTAAGGGACCATTGCTAAAGTGCGCGAACGAATCTTCGAATCAGTTAGTTTCGTCTTTCATTTATGTGATAAGCATTAGCGAAGCAATTTGATGAGGAATTTGTGAATTTCAGTGTGTGTTCTTATTACTGATGATGGCGATTCTCATGCAGCAAAAAGTTGAGGCCGGGTGAGTAATAATCGATGCCTATGATGAAATACTATATAACACTCGGGGCTTTTTTCTTTTTTTCGGTTTTTATTTTGAGCACGATAAGTATATTGTGCTGTAGTCCGTCATGGCATCATTAAATTTACGGGGTGTCTTATCTCGTAGTCCACTGATTGTTATCGTGCTATTCCATTTTGGAATCTAGCCTGAAACTATTCAGATCAATATTTATAAGATATCAGCATTTTTGAGTGAGTGGTCCAAAAATTATTGCTAATACTTATTATTTGGTTCTCCATTGAGACTCGTTGTTATTTTGATTGGCAAAACTTGAGCATCCTAGTTGGAACGCATCATATCTTGCCAATAAATGAGGATTTTCAGCAATGATAGTCTTGCGATGTTCGGACGAATGGAGACGATTTGGATCATGACTCAAATATTGCAATGTGGACAGTGTTCTCGAAACTTTTTCATATTTCCAAAATATTTCGAATGCATTTCGTAGATTTTATTAAAACTGATAACAAACTCCTACTTTGAATGGGATGATTCACTGGGAATTCTTTATTTTCAGGCACAAAAAAGTGATTATCCATGTACCGTACCTCATAAAAAATATCAAACATACACATACAATATACAAAATAGTCAAGCACAAACCTCATCATCATCACGGACATTGGAAGAAAGAGTCCACCCATGACGACTACTCAGATGGAAGTTACTACAATTAGCTAATAAAGATATGTAAAGTCGCGATACAAAGAATGATATTGCCTCAAATTTATCAAGTTCTCATTCGTCTCATGCTGCCTGAATGACAAATGCATTGAAGCCAACGGTACTATGAGCCCAAACGCTGTATAACTTGAGTCTTTTTCAAACATAATAGTGGAGATTTATTGATAATGTGGTATTTAACAAATCATCACACTTATTTTTTACGCTCAGTAGCATTGCTCATGACATAATTTGTTAACTTTTTACAAATGAACATACAAATCTAAGTGTGATTGGATATGAATATCCCAAGATGCACTTGATGGATGTAAATACGACTGCATAAAATGATATTTGTTATGATTGCCTACAGTGTTTTTGTGATTCCTTTCCTCAATCTTCGTACATGAGAATTATTTTAACGGATACTAATTCTGATTAATAGAATAGAAGAAAGTAAATAATAGTAGAATATTAACGAAGAAATTGATCCGTTTGATGAAAATTGATTGCAGTGGTGAGAGCTGGTTCTATTTTTCCGAACATTTCAGCAATAATTGCTAATTATACTAACACCTCAAAGCTCGGTGGCACGTTCGGAAAGTCAAAATACCGATGGCCTATTAGTTTTTCACATACATTTCTATTGATACTCTCTCGGAGTCTAGATAACAGATTTTCTTTTATAGTGTCTGACTCAATTTTTGTGGTGACAAATGATCTGAATTTGTTGGATAAGTGATTAATAATCTAGACCTTACAATAGAGAACGAAGGTACAAGGTCTCATTGAAACTAAGCATTGACTCGGTAATTATTCAATAGGACCCTCAGAGGAAGGTATCATTTGTATAGCAATTTTATCAATCTATGTGAGTTATCTTGAAAACGAGATGATCACGAATTCGCAAGTTTGAGTTTTGGTAAGTACTGGACACGATGAAACAAGTTGATTGATACTGTCATCTACGGATTGAAAAAATCGAGATTACGAAAGAATACTTCGAGAAGGTGGTCCACCAATGAATGCCTCGATACAAACAAGAGGCGCTCGAGCAATAGACTCTTGGATAATTAGATGATTACTTTTCTCCGCTCCGGCCGTCAGTTATGGTTGAGCAAGTTGAAGATATGTTCATATGAACTTGAGTGAAAGTCAGAGTCGGAATCTTTAATTATAGATTCAAGCACTTTCTAAGATTACAAGTGATGTGAAGCAGATATCGAGAGCATAAGAGTCTGAACGATTTTGTTTTCATTGAGATTCAAACGCAAAAGTTAGGTTTTTTTTGGATGTATTTAATCATACTCGCTCATACAAGGCTCAGAGATGGTATGAATATTACAAAACGAAAATGAGGGACAGATTGGGCCATTGTTGTACTTTCATGCGAGAAAAACATTCGTATCGATGTTTTTTTCCAAGTAATCTTTTTGCATTGAGTATATTCTGGTATCAGGGTTGCCCAGTGCCAGTTTTCTACTCCAAGCCGGGAGTAATAGTAGTATTTTAGTTGCATCATACCAAGAAGGGTATTTTTTTTAAACAAGTGATTTTAACTCAAAAATTTTTTTTGGTGGGTCATTTTTCACTCTCCTATTCGCCAAAAACCACATCGATTTAGCTGATAGAGCTCCATTGTCAACACATCCCGGAAGAGGAGAGTCTAGAAGACAATATCATAGTCCAGATATGAGGTAAGTGTGCCCAAGTTCACCATCCTAAGCATTGTTTCTTTATGATTTCCGTTTACATAGATATTTTTCAATGATCTTCGTTTCATTCTAATTTGCTCACTCGAAAATCCATTTCCGGGCCCCAAAAAATTATTCCGAGTTGTAAAACATCAAAAACTAGAGTAAAAATCATAAAAATTGGCAAAATTAGAGGTCGAAAAATGTTTGGTTCTAATTTTTTTTCTCCAAAACAAAGGTTGATCCGAGATTTATCCTTGTGGCAATATGTTTCTTCAATGTCTAGGGAATTCCCTGAATTTTTTCAGACTTTTTTGATAAATGCATCAAAAGCTATCACAAAATTTTGGAAAACGCACTTGGCCACTTTAGTGAACATTCTGAGTGAGCAGGTTAAAGCTTATCTTAGAATCTACAAAAGAAGTACGCTTGGATTCGTCGATTCAAAGCTAACTCATGACTGGTTTACGACAATGTGATTTTTTTGCTTAGTGACCGGGTGCACCCAATCTCGACACGGTTCCCTTCACGCAGTACTCAAACAGTATGAGTTTTTAAAACGGGTGGCACGAGATGTCACGTCTCATTACTACTCTATAAGTGGATCTTGAATTGCATCAAAGAGGGTAATAAAAGAGCTGGTGTGTTATGGTATGTCCAATTTAAACATGGGGCAACCTATGTATCACGATTTTATGGGGAAAAACGCGAATTCTCATACCTTGCAAATCAAATACGCTCTTCAGAGGGTTGACTTTGATCATTACTTTCAAAAGTTTTGACTGCGGTCAATTCGACGATACATTGAGGTATAAATTGTCTTTCGGGGTATTTTTGCTCATTTTGAAGCTTATTATATGAGCTTGAAAACGAGCTGAAGCACGTTGAATTTTGATGTGAAAGGGCTAAGCGACGGGATAGAGGTTTCATTTTTTGAAAATGCACAGTTACTCGTTACACCAAGTTGAGGTTTATCGAGTTTCTAATTCAGGCGCATCTGAAGGTTTCAACTCACCAGCAGAGCTGCAAAATAAGATATTGCACGTTGAATTTCAATGGAAGGGAACTAATTCACTCTATTCTTTCGAGAGTCAGAACTCCGAGAGAAAAAATTTCTCCTAAGCGGATTGCAGCTTGTCGATCTTCTAACTGCGACCCATCTCAATATTTCGCCACGTGTCTTAGCATATTTTCAAGAGCTTTTCAATAAACTACAGTTTAATTGAATATCGGTAAGGAGAAGCTGATCTATTCTATTTTTATGAGACGGACTTGTCATTTGTCGAAAATGCAGAGTTGCTCGTTGTGACAAATTGGGGCTTCTTGAGCTCTTTACTGCTCTGGCGCATCTCAATACTCCTTCATGCACCTAAGCTCATTTCTAAGTCTCTGCAGAAATCTCCAAAATGAGCTCAGAAAAGTGGATAAATATTCAGATTCGCCGGAGTTAAGAGCTCGGGGAGCCTTAATTAGTTGAAATGATTAATTTTGCATTTTGTTAAAAAGGAGATCTCTGTCCCGTCAAAATAGAGTGGTTTTGCTCCTTTGGATCAAGATTCAACTTGCTTTGGTTCATTTTCAAGCTCTTGTAATAAGTTCAAAATGCGCCAAGATACGTTCGAAATTGTTCAATTGAGACAGAGTTAGAGATGCGAGAAACCCAGATGAGTCACATAGGGTACAATTACATGTAAATAAATAAAAAACTCAATTTGTTCCTGTTTGATTCGCATATCAATATCGATGCAGGTCCATTTTTGGCGAAGATTCATTCTTTAGTGAAAAAGTATAAAAAGAAAGATCCTGTAGTCAGATTCTTACGTTATTTTTGCTTAGCTTTGTTTCGCTTCAGGAGCACCGTAAGTAGGTTTTTGAGTGAACATGAAAAAGATCAGAGATCTCTAAAATGAGTTAGTTTGGCTCCCGCATATCGGAAACTTATGCATATTTGATCGATGCGAGTCACTTTGTTTCTTACATTTCAACATGACAAATATAAGAAAAAATGCACAATACCATGGCAAACTTGGTATTTTCATCTTATATCTATAATCCGGAGAGCAGGCAATCCTAAAATTGCTTTGAAATAGTAAACTATTGAATGTAATAAATTACATTCAACAATACACAAAATGTTTACCAAATTCCAAGCAATGTTGTGTTCTAGAAAGACTACATGCGTGCTGTCTTCGTAACGGCAAATTATCTCAAAGACAGGTCGCGAAAGAAATGTCGCTACAATAGTGATAGATACCCCAAGCTGAAGATCATATGGAATAAGCAGTTGGACTCGTACGCCTTCCGAATAAAAAAGCAGCATTGATGCATGAGCAAGATTTTCTAAGTTTTGTTCTGGTGCCCAAGAGATTTACCGTGGAAATGTAGGGGAAGCTGTGAAGATATCTACCGCGGTCATTGTCAGATACGTTTGTGAAATAGATGTCATCTTACAAGTTCCAATAGCAACGAAAATGCCTCATTTTTCCAGTGAAAACTACTCCCGAGCCTTCAATAAATGACTGATATCGTCACTCAAATATGCCTGATTTTTCAAAATAAGGGTTTTTTATCTGACATGATGGCAATATGCCATCACATTTCACATTGACCCACGATTTCATGGCCTCTCAGTACCTTCGATCAGATATGTTCGTTATGTATTTCGATATTTAATTATTAAATGAGCCAAAAATGAATAAGTCAGTATAAATATTGATAGTTCACTTGAACATTTTTTCTAGTGTAATTAATAAGCTGGGGAATTTTGATTTTTTTTGGCAGCAGGTAGGATGAGTAAGACATCTCCCTTACAGTACATGCAGCAACGATCTTGAGAACTCAATAATGAATAAACCACTGGGATGTCCAATTACAGGTGATGACTTAATTCGATTTCCGCGGTCGGAGCGAACCTAAAAAATTGTAGAAATCTTTCTCATGGTGACTTCTCACGTTTCTTCGATAAGATATCACGGATTCTCAGTTCAATACCATTTTGGGACAGTCATGTTGTGTTTGTCCTTCATCGCGGCATGGAAACATTTGAAAAAATTTCTGTAAGTGTCACTTTCTCGCTTCTTTGATTGGTTTTCATCTCTTCACATGGATTCAAGATGTATCGGATAAATATGAAGTCAATGTAAAACATTTTGATTGCTTTTACCATGGTATTGGAGTAAACAATGGGGAAAAATTGAATTTTAATTGCAGTGAATCAGTAGAGCAGTCAGAAAAATTAGGGTTCTGCTTTCTGTCGCTATGATCTGTGGCGGCAAATCGAATAAGCAAGGATTTGAGGAATTTGCTAGATATGAACGTCTTTGATTTGAGATGATCCGCGTGAGAGATCGGGTCGATGATTTGGCATTCCACGATAAAATAATAATTGTTTTAGATAGAGCTGTGATTGTAGTGACTGTTGTCATAAGTTTCACAATTTGCCTAATTTGCTAACCCGGGATAATTATCCAATGTCGGCAGGAACGGGTTCGGTTCGAGGGCTCATAACTCGTCGAGAATCGCGCTTAGACGGCTGCACCATCAACTCAAATTGGAAGTCTGATCTTGCCAAGTTTCTCTTATACGTTAATACACCAAAAAATCGGCGAGCATATCAAATCAGGAAGTCAAAGTTACAATACCTATGTATTTGTCGGTAATGTAGATCACCGATATAAGTATAATCAATATACATTGGGTGAACTTTGACCCAAAAAATCCGACATGCTCATCAATGGTTTTAGCGTTTTGACGCTGGAAACGAATTTGGCAAACTTGTAGCTCCAATTTGAGGCATGGTACGTCCTCCTAAGCGCAATTCTCACAGAGTTACGAGTCCTCGAACCTGACGCGCTTTTGCCGACTTTGCATATAATTATCTTGGATTGACAAATTTGGCAAAATGTAAAACCAAAATGAAAACAATCAAGCCAATTACAGCTCTATCCAAATCATTTATTACCTTATGGTGTGGCGTGCTGGCTTCACACGCGTCGGGCGATGATTTTGAAAGGTGTTGGGAGGCATTTTTGATAGCCTTACACCTGGCACTCCTTGTATTTATCAATCCAAATATTTCAGTTTATTGTGTTACTCTATATAATGAACAAGACTTGAGTGCGCAGCAAGGCACATTTTCATATAAATTAGGCACACTCTCTTGTGAGCCAACGTGTTTGCCGTATCAGTGTGGCCTAGAATTGATTAGGCTTTCAGAATAGGATTTGAAGGTTTGGCCGAGAACTATCGTCTAGTTAAAAAAGATTGCGCCGTTTTTACAAGACATGCAGAATTCACTGTGTAATTTGGAAAAGTATGGAAACTGTCCTTTTTTCCTACAAGACGAGTGCAAAAATAATCAAACATCAGTCTAAACCCTCCATTTCTTCATGTTTCACCATAATAAATATGAAAAAGTGCGCAGCAAGGCCATCCGATCCATATTTCTGAGATTTGCACGTGAAGAGAAGTTGGATGAAGGGACAAATAGTTACTGGAATTGACTTATTTTAAATTTGTTAGTCACTAATTGAGCATAACTTATCAAGGTTCTATATGTATGTATTATGTTGTGATTAACTATTTCACGAATGCTCAGGTTCATGGAACTGAAGAAATGGGATAATATGTGTGAACGAAGAAAGCTGGTATTTATTTGCTAACTGCACCAACTTTCTTCGTGTTCTTTGACTTATCGATACTTTCTTGCAGATTCCAGGAATAAAATGTGGTATAGTAACAAATCGAGTGTGAAAGTGCAATGACGAATTTTCTCGACGTCAATCAATGGATCCTTCATCCACTTCTTTAGCGTGTATTTGTAGCTTGGTAGTGCCAAGTTGAACTGACCAACCGTGACGAGATGAGCTTGAGCAGAACTAAATCGGTCCATCGCTGATAAAAGTGGACTTCTCATCTGATCGCACGAACAGATTCGCTGTGAAAGTTGTCGTGTTTACATCTCAAGTCTTAAGATTGCAAATATCCTTTGCATTGGCGGATAGGAATCCTGTGCGCTCGGGTCAATTCGTGCACTGATTTGAAACATTTGCTTTAGTGCGCATATGAACCGCGAATCAAGTCATGTGTCAACCAACGAAAAATGTTGATAACAACAAGAGTTTCTCAAGCTAGAACACAGATGAAATTTTTATACAGTGATTGGATCGCCGATCCAAACTTCATCATATCCTTTGAAAGGAGTTTCTCGAAGATCCATTATTGAATGATGGTAAATATCTATTTTTCCGTTCCACAGTTTTAGACTGCAGATAACTATTATTATTATTTGATTAAATTTCCAGAGAGAGAAATTTGTTGGTATCGTTATTCTTCTGAGTGCAGTTATTGGTGGTGATAGCGATGAGGAGAAGTGAGTATTGAGTTTAGATCAAATCGACTGAATCTTCAGTGGCTAGTGAAACTTCCATCAAAATTTTGAATAATTTGAATGAATTAATCTTCTTGTTCTCCGTAAAATTGGAAATATCTTTTTGCTATGAGTGCAGATGTGATTTTAGCCATAACACACTTTGGTGAATGAATTAATCATTTACGTGTGGCCCGTCAGAAGAAATAAGTTCAAATTCATGAGGTTGAAAACCATGCATGTCACTGAATTATTTCGTATAAATGTTGAGGTGGGATATCAACTTTTGCAGAATGATTCTTAGGACAAGGGCTTGGTTTTTCTCAAAATACGAGATCTGAGAATACACGGGGAGAAAGATACTCGTGGCTAAAATTCACCCGAAAGAAAGTCACCCCAATCAACAACTTTTATAATTCATGTGAAAGCTTAATTTTGTGGCGATTGGATGATTTTATTTTAGAATTTTATTGAACTATTGCTCTACATTTTACGACAGTGATCACAAGTTTACTATAGTATTCAAGTGTTGGACTATGTAGGACCGTTGAGTCCTTAGGAATGAGTAAATTGAATTTAATTGAATTGAAGTTTTCCCACGTCTGTTACAATCGACGCCGAAGGGCTAAATTCTCTCACAACTTGTGCTCATTTTTAACTTTATATTTTGGAATAAGTCTATTATGAAATTCACATTTTACTTCCCTTATCCAATAAATGTCACGTGATCAATCAGTCATGAAATTCATGTTAAGCCAAAGATCACCTGGTAGTCCACCGATTCAAAACTCAACCACATCAAGAGTGCTCAATTGCAATCCTTTGGAATTTGCCCAACTCTCAGGTGTTTGCGACTTCACCGAACTCTTGAAATTTCTCACTCGACCCGGATTGTATCGATCCTAAGACTAACGAATAACGCGCACTAACTCTATTTGAAGATACTAGCCAACTAATCCGATGGATCGACCCCCGAGAAAAATTTCGTTCCGAAGAGCATACGAGCCTGTCTATCTCAATAAAGCTATCGCTCTCGCACTGACCGAATAAAATTTCCCTCCGCACGCCTGGACCCCAGCATCCACTTCAGGATCCACGTGCCGCAGATAGTCCGTCACCACGTGCACACCAAGACGGTGCTGATCCACATGCACGACGCGGAGCCTCCACCTGCGCCACCGCCTCCGCCACCGCCTCCGCCGCCGCCGCCCGAGGAGCACCGCAACGAGAACGAGGAGAGCCACGTGGAGGACTGGAGCTCGTACAACTCGTACAACGTGAACGGGGACGTGCGCGAGAGGCTGCTCGCCGGCTACCGCCGCAAAAAGCAGCGGCTCCAGCTCGAGGCCCAGCTCCAGCAGCAGCAGCCCCTTCCCCCCCTCGTCGACGACTACCTGCCGATGCGCGAGCCCGAGGAGTACGACGAGCTCGGGCTGTTCGGCCCGCCCGTACCCAAGAGCCCGGCCGCCGGCGACGGCTACGCCATCCACGAGCAGCTCGACGAGGAAGCGCAGCCGCCAGGAGGCCAGAACCAGCGCCAGCCTCTGGAGAACAACGAGCTGAGCGACGGCGGGGCAGGCTACAGGAACGTCCACGAGCAGGGGTACCACAGGGGCCTCAACACCGAGAGCGGACACCTCGTGCACAAGGACCTGACCGATTTCTACGACAAGCAGAACGACGAGGAGGAATTCAGCAGGGGCAACGGGGAGGACGAGGGCTACGCCAAGTACGACAAGCACGGGTATTACGGAAACTACGACAAGGAGATCGGCAGCGAGCAGCGCGCCGGAAAGAGGCCGTACGCCGAGAGGAGGAGGCTCGTGCTCCTCGGGCCGCTTGCAGCGTGGCGCGCAACCAAATACAGATAATAGCTGCCTTGTGTCCTCCTGTAGATCCTCTCTTTACGTACCTCAACTCGGGCTCGTTTTCGGCGCACTCGCGATATCGACTTTCTCCATTTCTACATTTCTACATAGATGAATAGGGTACTCACAGCGCAAAAAATGTTTTCTACTTTTTTATTCGAGAATCCATCGAGATATTTACACCCACTGACAGCATGAATTGATACAAATGTACACTATATAAATTAATGAAGTATTTTGTAGATCTGGTCTTTTTATTCAACTATACCTATACGCAGGCTCTCCGATGGTGAGTCAGCGTATTGAAGGCACGGATGATCCATCGATGTGAACGCGAGAGCAGCTAAGGCGTAGGCAAAAACTAGAGCAAAACCAGGAATCCGAGCGCAGACGCTCGCTTTCACGAGAACAATTTCTCCCGCACCGAAGACTCAATAAATTGTCGCGTACAATCGTTCAAATGATGAAACGACAAGTGTCATAATGACTTTTCAGAAATCGTATCATAAGTATCTGAATGCTTTTCGTGAAAGTAAAAGCAGCAGGGTTGTCATTCATTCGAGAACTTCCTGAAGCCTCATAGTTTCAAGGTTCGTTGATCATCAATCCGTATGACTAAATTGTATGATGTATGATTGCTAGGAAGTGCACTTCTGTTCTGTGTGTATTGTGATAACAGAGCGACGACTGCGGAACTGAGACTTTGTTGAAAATTTCCGCAATGTTTTATCAGGATGATCCTTCAAGCCCAATTAATTTCTCAGAATCATGAATCGAGTGACCCTCGAAAGATACAACTTCTCAAGTTCAGGGTCTATATATGTATGGAGTCTCGAATTGATTCCAAAGAGAATGGAAGAGAAACTCAGCCTGATCTAGGAATAGATATGTATCACTTCCAAGTGTGATATGCGAGATGAGTTTTTGTTGTATCGGTCGAATGACTTCAGCAGTAAAAACGGCGGCACGACATAATAATACAACTGACAATAGCGAGTAGTTACTTTTCCAGAATTCCAGAATTTCGTCAAGCATCGACCCGTTCCTCTACATATAAAAAAGTTTGAGGTATAAAATAAAACTGAATTTCTCCAACTTATTTAGCTTAAAAACATCGGAGCAGCGCTCTAGAGGGAGATTCCGTAGTTGAATGATGTATCTCGTTTTACACATCTGTATGAAGACGAAGAGAAACGAAGTCGAATAAAAGTAATGCGAAGCGATTCATATCACGAACTACAACGTAAATCACCGCTGAATTTAGGATTATTTGTAACCGTTGAACGCAAGAGTCGACCGGGAGCATTTTAATAGCCTAGAGTAAAAAGGAAATATCTCAAATTTTTTGCTCAAAACGAATTATCTAAAACTTTTTGGTCAAAAAGGAACTATTTAAAGTTTATTGGTCAGAAAGGAACTGTCGAAAATTGTTTTGTCGAAAAGAAACTATCTAGATGGATGGTTCCTTTGAGAATCTTGAACGATTTTGGACAATTTCTTTGTCACCAGAATATTTTGGACAGTCCTTTTGTGACCGAAAAGTTTTGGATAGTTACTTTCTGAACGAAAAATTTTAGATAGTTCCTTTTAAACCAAAAAATTTTAGATAGTTCTTTTGTCCACTGGCGATTTCAGATATAGGTTCTTACTCCACTGGCGTTTTCAAATAGTTCCTTTTCACTCTGGGCTATCGATTTGTTGAGGTTGTATTTTTGGGATGCTCCCGGATCAAATTCTTTCATAGATCCATCATATAAAAAACGTTTCCGCGCATCAGTTGCGAAAGTTTTAATACTCAAGGACCTTAAAATTTTACGCAAGCATCCGGGACTAGGCAAACGTATCGATCAGCGACTCGGAATCGACCGTCAGTCGTTAACTAGCTCGTGCACCGCGTAACCATTGCGAGCGCTCGAATCATCTGGCGTCAAATGCCGCCTGGGCAATCGGATCGACGACGACGTCGACGACGGCCAAGCGGCCTGACGCCAAGGCTGCGGCACAGGGACGGCCGTCGCGTCGGTTTCGGACCCGGCCTCGCTCGGGAAATCGGCAAACTGGCCCACGGCCTGCTGCTCGAGCTTCTCGACGGCCGGCTGCCCCTCAAAGTCCTGCAGCCCGAAGCTGGGCGTCCACTCGCCGTCCGAGCCGAGGTCGTTGCGAGCGCCGAGCAGAGGGAGTCGGTTGGCGTCGACGAAGGCCTGGTCCTGCTGGAGGTGGTAGCGCAGGTGTTCCTGCTCGCCCGAGTCGAACGCGTAGTCGATCGCGTGCTGCGGCTCGGCCATGTCCAAGGGCTCGCCCAGGCTGTAGCCCATCAGCTCGTACCAGTCGTCGCCGGCCTTTTGCGGGCCTCCGCCGACGATCGGCGCGGGGGGCAGAACGATCCTGGCTTCCGACGGTGGCGGCAGCACGTGCGGGCCTCCGCCGACGATCGGCGCGGGGGGCAGAACGATCCTGGCTTCCGACGGTGGCGGCAGCACGTGCTTCACGATCGTGTGGTGGATCGTGTGCACCCTGTACGGCACGTGGATTATCACGCGGTGGTGCCTGGAAGAGGGTGACCGATGAAGAAGATGAATTTTGGATAGAATCGGGTACGGCCTACGAGCGTAGGGTAAACGTGAAGCAGAAAAACGATGGTTCTGATGCAGTCCTGCCCTGATATAATCGTATTGTCTAATGAATCTGGCATTAGAGCGAAGGGAGGCGAAGTGTGACCGATAAATTCAGACAGATCATACTCGAAAAAATAAAGCCATGTATCACATGAAAATGACTCGGAAAGTATCTGTCTTCCGAATAAATTATGGGGGAAGACTGTTTTGAGTATGATGTAAGGTACTGTAATCTTTGAAGAGGCAACCCACTTCGATTCACGGACCATTGGAAAGGACATTGCTATGACTTGGGTCTGACGTTTCAAACCTAGCTAACAAGGCCCTTTGCTATGTACGCCTCAGTAATAACAAGTTGTTATTGTGAAAGATCGGATACAGGACCGG
>JAPYYZ010001610.1:0-14813 GCA_030522705.1 Eretmocerus eremicus | reverse complement strand
GGTGGCGCGATATGCGCGGCTCGCAGCATTACCGAGCTTGTACGGGCTTCCGAAAATCGGCTGGGGTCCATTGGACCCCAGATGCCATTTAAGGGTTAATTGAAAAGCATTTAAAATACTCGGCACCTCCAAAGTTTCGCTCACCCTTCGCTCCCACGCGCGGGACGAGCTTTTTTGCGCATCAGTTATATCCGCCACCACAAGGGGAATTACGTGGAATTCTTAGGTCAAAAGTCCACACCTCAGGCTAGAATCAATCTTTTCAATGATTCAAATTGGAGAATGCAACTCAAAACTTCTAATTTGAGACCTCAAAAGCCTTACGTGGGACATTTTCCTCGTGATTCCGACCAGTTATGGCCCGTGATGTGTAAAATTTGCTAATTTTGTAGGAAATTGCCAATTTATTGGTTTTTCACCAAATTGAAACATGCGTGAAAACCACTTTCGGAATAATTTTCCTCAATGCAACTGGCTCTGAGCTGCATTCTCCATTTAGGATCATAGCAAAAGATTGATTTTAGACCGAGATATGGACTTTTGACATGAAATTTCCAGGTTTTTCCCCACGTTCCACTCTATTCCTTTGCGATTCAAGTCGTCAATTTTCAATCAACCGCTAGTGTGATTATTCAGTACCCGCGCGAGACCCCAAAAAACACAAGAGACCTAGAACTCAAATAAAGCCTCTTTCCGACCATAATGAGCGTTGTTCGAATCGATATAGATAATTCTAATGCAGCCGCTGAGTTAATGTGGATTTAAGACATAAAAATCGTACACAAAAGAACGCAAGAATTCTCACACCATAAGCGCAAAAGTCTTTCCACTCGGCACGAGACTATGAGGGAATGAATTTCATCTGAAATACTTCTGAATTGTTCAGATGCAGATGGAACACATACTGTGAAAATAACGAACGAATGGCAGAACGTCAAAAAACATGAGAGTCGACGCTGAATAAGCCGCTTGGATGGAGGAATACTTACATTATCATAATTCGGCGAGGACTCTTGCGGATCGTAATCGTAGAGGGCAATCATTTTTTTGACGGGCATACTTGCATAAATGTCACCCCACCTATCATTGGACGCTTGACCTCTCCTCACCTGGAACTGCCCGCTCTGTATCTGACTTATCTGGTTGGGATCTTTGATCTCCTCCACCATATTATGTGGCACATATCCCCGTCTGCCTCGACATTCACCCCAGAAGAAACCATCCGAATCCTTATCTCCGTAGACCTGGAATGAGATCAAATTTGATGTACACAATTTTGATAGAACCATCGCAAAGCACGGCAGGATAGACCTCCTTACGATTTCTTCGAAAATTTGGGAGACCGACTTTAGTGTTCGTGATACGTGGAGGGTTCCCACCAGAGTGACGTAAGTTCGTTTTTCGAACTTTTTCGTGATCGCGATCTGTTCTCTTGAAATATCGTCCAGAAACTATTGTCGCAGATTTTTTCGACTGAAAACATCCCCCTCAATGCCATGAATTTTGTCTGATATGCCGAACTTGCACGGAATGTTAGTAGCATCAAAATCAAGGTCTATATCTCGGCACTTTCGAAAGTGAACTTACGTCGCTCTGGTCGGGGAACCCTCCATTTCATGATCTAAGTATTTGAATATTTTTAGTTGGTACAAGAGTGAGTTTGGAAAACTCGGTCGAAGAACTGAATTATATTTCACCACGAGTTGGAAAGTGTGATGACCGAACAAATGGGCCATGTGAGATCAGAAAATGCTCAGCCTCCTCCCCATTCTGGCATTTGAGAATATCACCGGACAAAAAATCTACTCCCAGAGTATTAGGGATGATTTTGGGGAGCAACTCAATTTCCCACCTTCAACTGCTATAATATGAGGACTCTTATTATTTAAAATGATCAAAGCAGTAAAAAGTTCAGAACGCTGTTGGCGATTATTTTTAATATAACGCAACAGAAGTCATAGAAATATGAGAAAATGTTATCGAATAAGAATAAAATGGCCATTCACTCTTTTTTGGGTGGTTCATCATCCTATTTTAGTGCTTGGATAAGATTGAGACTGGTGAGTTCAATCATTTACTATTTACTCGGCTCTTTATAGGGGGGGGGGGTAGGTTTAGATCATGTAGACAATCACGAAAATGTAATGGGTGACGAACAATTACTAACCTTAATGAGATCACCTTCAGTAAATGGAAGCTCCTCCTCGCATACCTCTGGATTTGGAGACATTGTTGAAGGATTATACTCGAAGAGTGCGACGAACCATCGAATCCTCTTATTGGCTTGTTGAATGACTGGTGAACGATGTATGCCGCCTTGAGCCTGGTTCATATTATCACCTCGATACATGGGTCCTCTCATTCTCTGATTGCCTTCAAAATCAAAGAAAGCATCGAAAGGTTGTTATTATATCCTCTAGAAAGTTATCGTAAGATTTTTCAAATGATCTGAGATGCGATATGTCTCCAATAAAAGTGGAACACACATATGAATATATATAGACGGGTCTTATACCATGGATACAAATGCATGTTCATTTTTTCTGGTTGTGATCCGAGAGTATGAAAAAATGTGTATGGTTTTACAATCATTTAATTTGATTTTGTCCCCACGCAAATGCACGCATACACGCAAACCCATGAATTTTCAAGCACACATTCCTGAACTAGCAGAACTCAGGTCTCCTTGGTGACTTCGATAAGACTGACTGCATATCGATGGGCTTATTGTACAACATGCAACAATGGGAAAAATTCGAATTTCCGCACGAGTGCGCCGCAAGTGTAAATCTTCATGCACTGGTCAGATCCTCTCCGCGTCGAGACGCACAAGGCGGCTCGATGGGGAAAGTATCTTAGCAGTGTGGAAGAATTTCACGAGTGTGGAAAGTCAAGTGTCCCACCGTGTTGCTAATTTTCAACCAGAGCTCCAATGTCACCCGTATTTCGTGTATCATACTGGTATATCGGTTACCAAAGTTCAAACGCACACTTCCAACAGATTATTCAAAGTGAGTCCATCATTCTGTTAGTCAGAAACTCTCCCGTATAGGAAAATTTCTGGCGAACACTTGTACATACGCTGAAGAGCAAAGCCTCTGTATTTCTACATGTATAATAAAGATGAATATTGGTAGAATCAGTCAGGTTCGTTGGTGAAGAAACATGAAAGACAGGGTGTTTGGAAGAATTATTGTGGTGTTTGAGTTTGGAAGAAAGAAATCCAAAATTCCAACTTAGATGCGCATATGACTTAATGTAGTCTTAGGAATTGTCTCAACGATTTTGATATCAAAAAGTCTGTTAACAACAAGAACCATCTATCACCCACTGTTAAACACATGCAACACCGAGGTTTATTAAAGAATTCATCCCAACTTTTGAGCTGTAACCAGGAGAGGCTCATTTACTTGGAACTGCGTAAATATTCTCCTCTTTTCTCCAAAAAATGACATCCAGAGCGACAGAGTCTAAGTTTCGAGCAATTCCGAGCTATATCCTACATTAGCATTATTAGTTCACCTAAATATACCATTCATCTTATATGTATATCGGTACAATGTTGATGCCCTAGTTGTACTTCGAAAATGCTTGAGCATCAGACCCTGTGACTCTGGGTACCATTGTTTGGTGATGAGAGAAGACTATTTTCAAAGTTCCAGCCAAATTCGTAATCCTTAAGCGCGAGTTTCTCCTGGTGAGAATCGCATCTTGCGTACGCGTTATTGCCAAAGATCACGTAGTTTTCTCGATTATCTGATTTGAGCAAGTGTGCACCGAATAACTTCAAGAATAGTACAGTGATACAAAAAACTTTCTTCACCAGTTCCAGTTATGAAAAAGGTGGTTAGTGGGTGAAGAAGTCAGAAAAGATGGGGGGAATAATGAACACCCTAATATAGATGAAGGAATTGATCATTCAAACACCGTTCGAGCGAGAGGACTGCAGCACCATTGAACGAACAAGGAATTTTGGATTACTTCTTGCAATGAGAAGACCACATTTTAGTTTGTTTTCACTATGAATGATAAACACACACAGGATGCAAAACTGAATACTCCATTTCTAGGTAGAAACGCACAAGTATCCCAAAAGAAGACGGAAAGACAATGGTCATGCTTTGTGGACATGTATCCTTTCAAGTCAGAATTATTTTCTAAAGTCAGTAAGGGTTTTGTTGATGAAGAAAAGGCATCATTCCGAGGAAGAGTATCTTTTAAAATCCCCCGATTGATTGTTTACAGACAAAAGGCCAAGCATTTTTGGAGTATACCAAAATTATCTTCAAAAGCAACTCAAAGTTTGACATCTTATTGGTTCTTCAACATCGAGAACGTTGCTCATGTGAGATATGATAAGAAAGTATCTTTATGCCAAAACTTCACTGTGAATTGAGGAAGGAAATTTTTCCGAGAATGAGTCTCAATGAGAATATTTTCTCATTGAGTGGCCCCATATATTCATCATATTGTCGAGCGCTAATTCGAATTTCTCTAATTTTTTTCTTTTGACTCACATGCTCAAAAATTGCTCACGTTTCCTTTGCCATGTACAATTGAACATCGGCTTTCAGAATTTAACCTTTTCCAACTGACGCCGATTTTATATCAGTTCCCTTGTCATTTCACAATCATTAGTTTTGGAGTCCTTCTATTGATGTTGCCAACGAAGCAACTAAACCTCACTTGTCAATGAGATAAAGTGTCTATATCTCCAGGATCCATTACATGCCGTCATAATTACAAGTCGTTGAAAAATGACACACTGTACGATATCTTTCGATATAGATGCTTCTTATCACAGCGTTATTAATTTATTCTTGAATATGTAACAGTCATAATATTAGTTGAAATGCATGAAAGGAGTGGGAAAAATCCAATCTTTCACCGATGCCTTATAAAAATTTGATAATCCAAGTCAGTAACTCTGATCAGTGATTTTTGAGCTAATATCATAGAAGTAAGGTTAGGTACTTCTGATGTACTAATGATCCCATGCTGGTCGTCATTGATTCGGAAGAGTTGGCGTAAAGTAGAAATGACTGCAGTAAGAGTGTCAGTTTGCGAGGGAGAGATTTTGAAGTACAAGCCAAAAACATGAGCTGTTCCAAATCATTGTGGTCGAACTATCGTTCGGAGATTCCTTGGCTAGGTTATGTGCAACCATTTATAATAATTAAGATTGAGTCAATTTGTACCTGATGGAATGGAACCATAACATCAATTACTTAGAGCGTGCATGCCAATTATATAATTTGGAACATATCACACGAAGAATAAAGTAGACAGTGACATCCATTGTTACACTCATGTAGACACGATAGATGAAAGATTGACGTCCAATGATGAAGTATTGCGTGACATGTTTGAATCGTAAAGGTCTGCAGCCATTAGTAATGAGTATTGAAATAGCTGACATAACCTGCATATTGGTTGCAAAAGAGAGAGAAAGAGAGAGAGAGTGAGAGTGCGTGAGGTATGTACGTTCAACACTGACATATCGCACGTGCCTGCTGATATCAATCTACCTTGCGATTGGTCAAAGAAGGGCTCTTGGGGTCTCGGAGCATTCATCTGAGGCCTGATGGGCCGCTGCATCGTCGAAGGGCCTTGACCTGGTCCAGCACCCCCTTGGCCTGGTAATGCATATCGTTGTTGCTGCTGTTGGTGTTGCTGCTGAAATTGCTGTTGCTGTTGCTGGAGATGCTGTTGTTGCAGCTGTTGCTGCTGTTGCATTTGCTGATGCTGTTGTATTTGCTGCTGCTGTTGCAGTTGCTGATGCTGCTGTAGTTGCTGCTGCTGTTGTAACTGCTGCTGCTGCTGCTGTTGTTGTAGTTGCTGATGATGATGTTGCTGCTGCTGCATGTGATGCTGCAGCTGCTGCTGATGATGCCTTTGTTGCTGTTGCTGTTGCTGTTGCTGGAGGGGGACCGGAATGCCGTGCGGATGAGGCATACGATTGTTCCGACGCACTGCATCTACCTCGTCCTCGCTGTAGTTTGCTTCACTCGCCGAGTCTTTGGTGATTTCCGGAGGTCCTGCTTCAATTCCGTCATAATGACAGCTGCTCACGCGTAATCCCGATTTCCCACATTCAGCTCGTGAAATACTCTCTCTCTCTCTTTCGTCAAGTGATTCAATTCGGACGTCCAAGAGAGAAAGTGAGACATCGTTTGTAGCAAGATACCCATCTATTTGGATTCCGAGGGCCTCTCCTCAATCAAACCTTGAGAGCTATTTTTTCAGATCTCATGGCCCGTTTTTGGGTTCTAATTATATTGGCATCAAAGCTAGGTCAGCATGAATCTAAAAATTCCACCGATTCCAAGTCGAGCACTCATGGCTCTCCAGAAAGAATTGGACTCAGGGTGATAATGAAAGACTGGCACGAATATATATGGAGCGTCTCGTCTCGTCTCGTAGGTGAGTCGAGATGAAAAATCAAGGTGAAAGAGAAGTGTCACACATGTCACTGGTAATCAGTGCCTTCTGAAGCATGGCCCAGCAAATCACAGAGCTCTTCAAAAGCTCTTAAAGGGCTCATGACAGTTCTGGGAGAGTTCTTGGAGATCTCTTAAGGAATTCCTAAATGTGCCACCAACAAAAGCTTCTGTAAGGGACTGTCCTTTACGATCTCTTTGTACGCTTATGATTAGACTCGTAAGTATGATGAATGAAGTTCATTTGATAAAAAGAATTCTCAAGACTTCTGTGCCTCTTTGCGGACAGTTGGTCAGCTCCTTAGTAGTTCTTGTTGGTGGCGCATTTAGGAACTCTTATTTTAATCATGCACTTTCAGAGAGAACAACATTATTTATTCTACATACAGCTGCAAAAAAGTATATAAATGAATTTACGAAGTGTATCTCTTACCCGCTTGCATTATGCCTTGTCCGGGATATATCTCCTTGTCGGATAGGTTTTCATCAGTTTCGATGATCACTTGGCCATGAGCATCGACTCGGGTCGTACCAGGGCGTCTCATGTGGGGCGATACTTGGGAATTCTGATACCGCTGACCTTGCATCCCCGAGGCCATATTCCCCATCATTCTCTGCTGATTGAGATCCATTATCTGTCCATTCGGACCCATTACCATGCCTGATTGATCTTGCATCTGCATTGGTTGTTGCATCTGTAGAGAGGGGTCGCCTTGAAGATGCATCTGCTGTTGCATCTGCATTTGACCACCTGTTGCATTGACGAGAATAACATTGGTCAGTTGTCGAGGAGTCGTTACAGACTTTGATTTCTGGCAATAGCTTCGGGATGGAGTGAGATCCAATTAACTTTCGAAACAGCCTTTCACCTCTTGCATTCGAAAAAATGGGAGCTTATCATGGATTAGATGCTCGGTTGAGCTGTATCGTGATGAGCTGCTCCGTTAGACTTTTGGAAAAAGTATGAAATTGAAACAGCTTTGTTACTCTCTGAACTTGAGAAATCTCTTTGAGTGAGATTTCACTCAAATTGAGTGGAATTTCACTCGAAGGGGTTTAGAGAGTACAGCTCATCTGATTGGCAGAAGTGCATTGCTTGCTTCCATCAAAATCTTGGAAGCTCTGGGAGGGTGGGAGAGATCATATGAGGATGAGATAGTACATTGTGTAACGAGTGAGGAATAGTTGCCGATTGCGCACGATGGCGCAGCCCGAGTGCCCAATCGGCAACTTAACCTCACACGTTGCACGCTCTACAACGTTGCCAAGGGCTGACGTGGCGTTATTTTTAATAACGTCACCTCAGCCGGTAACGATTCGCAATATGCAACTTTTCACATGCCTACACCGTGGCGCTATTGGGTACATTCCGAGCCCGCGTAATAAAAAAAACTATATGCATACAGTGAAAAAACTCACCTCTGAGAACGCTACAGGGTATTGCGGTCGCGCAGCTGTCTCCAGACTGGCTCTCTCGGCTCTTGGTTCGCACGGTGATGTGCCTCGGGTTGAGACCCATGAGCTTGTGAATGTCGACGAGCGCGTGATCGCCCGTGGGACTGTCGACGTCGGTGACTTTTTTGCCGTCGGCGTAAACGGAGTAACCGGTGACTGCCGAACCGTTTAGGGCAACAGGCTGCCAGGTGACTAGCAAAGTGCCGTCCTGCGGTCCAGCCTCCACCTGAGTCACAGATACCCGCTCAAATTAGTGAGCCCCATGCGCCTTACGCTGGGCCCTGGCTTGCTTTAATGATTGCAATTTACGCCATTTTCCCCCCATCAACCGCCCTTTCCATACCTCCGTGAATAGCCAACTTTATGCGTTGACCCGTCTCAAAAATTTCCTTCTTATGGTAATGATGAATGTAACTTTGATTTCGAAGCTAATCTCATTATCTTTTCAAGCTCCATCACACCTCTTCTCCTGGTGCGATGAACGCTTGTGATTCCCCAGATTATTTCTACGTTCCATATTCGTAAAAGAAAAAACCATCAATGATCATCAGACACGATTGAAATGTTTCCCACAGAAAGGGATTTTAGAACGAACTCTTTTCCTTTTCATGTGTTAGGGAGTTGATTGTAACAGGTCGGAATGTAATCTCATGATAGATTTTTCGGAAACTCAGAGCACGAGTTGGCCAGAAAATCAGATTCATTCAACCCACTATTTACGGAGTGTGGTAAAAAGTGCTAATGTAGGAAAAGTGCCAGAAAAATCCCATAAAAGTGCAAGTAATCCTTTTACTGCTGCAATTTTATCCAAGCCAAACATAAGCTGAATGAGGAATTTATGATGTTGAATTCCGGTTGTTCTCAAATCAAAGTCTAGAGATACTTGTACGGTCTAGGAGGCAAGATCTATCGCCAAAGCATGTTTTGAATCCGGCTCTGATGATGCGACAGGAAAAATGATTACCAAACCATGTCCATATCCCATAACACTAATATTTCTCAAGACTCAAGAACTGTGAAAGATGGTCAATATAGTACTTGTCACAGTTATTATTTCAATGAAAGTGACTAGATTACAGCCCGAACTGTATCATCATCATTCGCAACAGATTCATCCCTTAATTAGCGTCAATTGCCACGATTAATGAATTTGACTGGCTTCGAAGCAGTCGACTGTCGTTCAATTCTGGTCGTGTAAATATACTAGTGCTATGAGATTACATGATCACTTAGCGATTTGGATATATGTTGAACAAGTTTAGCTAGCTGTCAGCAATAGTTGCAATTACGAAAATCTTCAGTATTTCGATGGCTGATGATGATCGCATGGAGAAAATAAAATAAAAATCTGCACTGAGATGAGTTAACTCCAGCTCAAGAGATGTTAAGGAAAATTTAGCAAAAAACCCTTCCATGAAGAACAGTGCAAATCTTTATTAAGATTCATAGCATAGATATAGAAAGAAGATAGGAGTTGAGAGTAAGAACATGCAAAATCTTTACCCAATTTTTTGAAGAAGAAAGTAATGTAGAGTTAGTCAAATCAAATGGTGTTCTCAATCGATCTTTAGAATTTTTCTCTTCAAATCCTTCCCGTACCTCAGAATTACCCATGTCATCTGAAATCTATATACGTCATAAAATGATGAGTATAGACGGAATTTCCATCAAATATATACTCCTCAAGTCACTCATTAAGTTAGTCTGATGCCAAACTGTGTGACGAAGATTTTATTGTCACTCACCCATCACGAAAGAAAATACCAGCCTCTGCTAAATGTACCAGTTATATATCTATAAGGTCTCATCTTTGATCGATCGTTCTCGGAATGGAGTCTCTGGCCCATGTCATATCATTGTTGAGAAATTTAGTTAGGCTGAATTTGGACAGGATTTTCCTTTCTTTTCGAGAGAATGATCTGCATTCTGATATGAAAGGACTTATGTCTTTGACGGGTATCTCTAATGATTAATATCAATTCACACATATAGTATAATAGTTCAATGGTAGTTATTGGGACTCATTAATTTAAAGTTTTTATGAAAATTTGAAGGTTCAATTTTGTACCAAACTGGTGAAAACGCACGACTTTGAGGCAAGTACTCTGGTAAATTGTGTGATAAAGTTGATCCCACGCGAAGTGTACCGTCTTATCAATGAAGCAAAGGCCATAGCTCACTGACCCGTTGGTCTGACTCATTCTTTACTCCGTTGTTCATTGAGAATCGCAACTGAATTCTAAATTCCTCGAAAACAACGTTTATTTGGGTATCTTTTTGACAAAAAGCGACCAGAAGGAGCCATGCCTTAGTCTCGATCGAGCTTTCTCGGGGGACTCGTCGAGTTGGACGAGGGAATCCATTTTAAGGATTTGTAAATAGCATAACGCGTGGCGAAACGGGTGCCGGGGCTGCTTTCGCTGATAATACTATGGTGATGTGTACTCAAAAAGCGGCAAAGCGAATGAGACTAGGCGCAAACCTGGATATCGACCGGCGGGTCTGGGAGTCCCTTGGGCAGCGTCTTGAAGTGCACGTGGCAGGCGTGGTTGTTGGTCATCTGGGCATTTTGGTCCTCGAAGTGGGTCGCCCTGAGGTTCTTGGCCTTGACGGTGACCCGGTATATGGTGGAGGGCGCGAGGCCGGTTATCGTGTGCCGATACACGCCCGGCTTCAGCGTGCGCACCTCGACGTTGTTCACGCAGACGACGTGCTGGTGGTTGCTGTTGCTCGGCAGCCAAGATATCACCGCGCTCGTCGACGTCACGCTCGACGCCTTGACGGCCGTCGGGCCGAGCGCGACGTCCTTGCCGATCACCATGGTGCAGGCCGCGTCCCGCGACGTGCGCCGCGAGTGCGTCACCGAGCGCACGCTTATCCGGTGCGGCTGCGCGTTCAACAGGCAACGCACGCGCTCTCGTTAATTATTGACAAGATTTGGCCCCTGTCCGGATCCGTTCCTCGCCCGTGACTTCTCTCTTCCATCTCAGAAGATTCCTCAGTGGCATTTGACGAGGGCGTACTCTCAAACTTGAAATCTTGCCTCACGGTCGGTCGTGAACAGGATCCGGTGAGGGGGGTTAAGCTTAGCAGTTGCGTATTGAGAGTTTTCTATCAAAATATCCCGCCAATTCTTTCTTGCAATCTTGACTTGAATGAAAGCTCGATCCTTCCTGAAGAAGTGTCGCGCTAAATCGAGACGGCTGAGAGGGAAAGTGAGAAAACTCTGAATATCACCTCAATATATCCAAGAGTCAAGGTCTCACGAGAATCAGCCCAAAATCTGATTTCACGCAATTGTTGAAGATGAAGAGCATGAAACTTCTCAAACCCTCAACCAAAACCTTTTTCATCTCGCAACAAAACAGCATATCCCGACCGAAAAAATTAACGCCTTCTTTTCAGTCAACCCCTGTCTAAGTGAAACGAATAACGTTTTGCGAACATTTACTTCTCATTCGAAATCCTTTCATCGCTGCATTGTAGCAATGTGACAATTATATCGTCGAACTGTTGTCCAATTTATAAGAGCATTATTTGCATTCCATGAATATTCTCTCACAATGTGAAAAATTCAAATATCATGTCATTCCTCGTCGCATGTTATCATCAAGAAAGAAGGAAGTTAATGTTGACAGAATCTCTTATTGGGAGATGACATACGCCTTAAATTCGGTGGAAAAAAAGTGTTCCGAATTCCGCCCCTGCGGCGCTGCCAGTGTCAAACGCGTGTTAAATTAGCGAGAAAGAAAATAGCTCGTCCCTTTCGCCGCTAGAGGCGGGTCAATCAATGTGATCTCCCAATAACATTGCTCTCGGTCATATAAAAACAAAGAAAGACAGCACAATGTAACCAACGAGAAGTTAACACGAACACTTTGCGCATAAATGTCTTGATATAGTGAGTGAAAATTTCGATAACCAAAAACGTCTCTTTCCCAACAAAGCATCTCACCAAGGAGTATTACACCGAGGAATGATAATAGCCTATTCACCAGGTCAAGCATTCCATCGAATGTTCAGTCCATAAACTCGAAATTCGTGTTTTGGGCAGATAAAACACTTTGAAATTACATACTCGTTGCTAGCCAGACAAAAGTTTTCGAGATGACGATTCAAGCATGAGATACTTGATGTCATTGATAACTTTTTGCTTTATATTCACATTGACGCAAACTTTCTCACAATAAGTCCTAAAACGAATCAGAAACGTACTCGGAAAAACTCATCGTTATCAAACCAACAACCATTGTTCTTTTTCGGAAAACTGGAAGACCTCTCAATGATATTAGTCGGGTATTGACGAAAAGAATCTACTGTGCGAACGATTGTCTCTAAAACACCTTCATTGATCGGGATCCATTCAAATTGAATCAAGTCTTGCTCTACTTCAATGACCATCCAAAAATGCGATTCTAAAGATTCAGAGAGAGAGAAAGAGAGAGGAAATTCATACGTACCCTATTGGAGTCGACCCCTTCGACTAATGCTCTCGTTCTTTCGGTAGCCTTGACCGTGACTTTGAGTACTCCATCAACATAAACATGATAGGACTCGATTTGGTGCGGATTATCTGGCGGTGTCCAGCCGATGAGAACGCTCTTGTTCAGTTGACGCTCGAGCGTTAGGTGCTGCGGTGCCGGAACTAGGTCCGAAAACATGTACTCATCTTCAGAGGGAAACAAGAAATAGGACGAAGCTAGCTGTAGCTAAGAATTGCACTAACAGACTACATCTCTATAAGTTAAATGCATTTGTCACCGAGATGAAACCACGAGCAATAGGTAAGGGAAGTGAGCCCATAAAAGTTCGCCAACCTGAGCTTTGTTTGTTTATAACATACTTCTACATCAACATTTTCCAACGTATTGCTACTTATCTCAAAGCTCATCTCAAGAACTACAAAATGGGCTGAATTACGTTCGAATTCGTTGATTTAGAGTCGACTTATCGTTGACTCCCAAGAATATACATTTTTGGCCAAGCTTTAAGGGGCCTGTGCCTAATTTTGCCACCAATGATGATATACTTGTAAATGGCAGGACGACGCGGTAGCCGTGCGTGCTGAACTTTGGGCCCAACTCACGCAAAAACTTCAATAATTCAAGTCAATAAACGAATTATCGAATAACTGTTATTATTATAATTATTCAACTTGTATTTGACAACTCGTTTGTCTGCCCAAATTTGAAAAGTATTAGATTAGAGGAACGGTTATTTGTCTTTTTTATAGGTTAGAAAGTAGCTGCGGTCAACTCATCGCACCTCAAATATTCTTGCGATCTGAACTACACGGTGAGTTGACGAACACATACAAGTTAGAAAATGATAAATAATGTTTCGAGAAGTCATTTTACTATCCAAATCATGAAGGTTTTTGAGAAAATTGGGACTGGAATTTCATCTTCGGGATTCTCGCCCGAGGCTTCCGCATTACCTGCGATTTCATATGCATTGAGAACCAAATACAGTAGAACCTGTTAAGTTGGACACCTTACAACCTGGACACCTTAACACGTTGGACATTTCCCACAGGAACCATTGAGCTCGAACGTATACTAAATGACCTCTGTAAGTTGGACACCTCTCTAAATTGGACGGTTCTGGTTGGAACCAAGATGTCCAGCTGACACAGGTTCTAATGTATAGACCTCGGTAATCGAAAATGCTCAACATGTTGAGGTGAGAATTGTTTTCTGGGATGAAATGTCAATTGCCTTAGTGCTTCTATGAAAAACACTAAGGCACATTCTCAACGTAATAAACGTGAAAAAAATGTAAAGCGAGGTCTGTGAGTGAGCATCTCCGAGATCGAATGAGTGGCAAAATTGGGTACCATTGATTAAGGCGAACTTGGGTATAGTTACCTTACATCGACGAGGGAGTTTTTGGATGACATATACTCACAATCTCATGCAGAATCTCAAACTACTTTTGATCATTCATCATTAGAGCAGTCTATTCTTGGCAAAGTACGAGTTACTATTTCAAAACGGCTTTACACCATCCTCCTTCCGAGATGAACAGTCAGATTCCTGACTTGTTTTGAGGACCATGCACAAAATTCGACCACACAGTTGCTAACGCAGCAAAGGCGACGAGTGTCTCACGAGTCCATGAAATATGCTATTCGCGTATTGAATGTGACACTAGTATCAGTGGAGGAACAACCGTGCGTGGAGTGACTTTTTTATTATAAAAAAAAGGGAGAGCAGGGTAGGATGGGCAGCATCATTCTACAGTGCTTGCGAAAATTTATCATGACCTCCTGAGAGACTTAAATTGGGCGAATCAAAAGATTGAAGCCTCGAAAAGGTAACTATGTGATTTGAAGAACGCTCGATGCTGACATGCTCTTTTCATCGTTAAATTTGCGAGGCCATAGGATTCTGTCCATCTTGCCCCGCGGCAGGTAAAATCGACACCCGGTGGGCAAGACGAGCACGACGAAAGACTGGAATCCACCCAACCTAGGAGTGAAGACTTTTATTGAACAGAAGTATTTCTAAAGTGACTTTTTCATCAATTCCAGATGACAGAAGAGTGTATCAAATGAAAATATATCAATAGTTATATAACTCATCACGATTTTTTATTTCTTTTCGGGTCACGTTTTCCTTAATGATCCGAATCTTTTCCAACGTCGTTTTGAATTAAAACGGGAATACCGAGATCAAGCACAGTCGAATCTCGCAATACCGGACAGCTCGGCACACCATGGAAATACGTCCGCTATTTCGAGAGTTGTCGAATTTTCAGTGTTGAGTATAGTTTATCACTAGTCTATCGGTTTAGATGTTCCGTACTGCGGCCGAAATTGGATTGAGCCAGGCTCTGTACAGTCCTTTCGTACCTTGTCCGACTCTGTGCAAACTTCCTGTATGGAGCTTCCAGATCCGGGCTCTGTACAGGTGATTT
>JAPYYZ010001609.1:0-14818 GCA_030522705.1 Eretmocerus eremicus | reverse complement strand
AGAGAGAGAGAGAGAGAGAGAGAGAGAGAGAGAGAGAGAGAGAGAGAGAGAGAGCCGGGACCTTGAGGTTAGGGACCTGAATCCCCGGGTCCCTTCCCCGAGGGTCGAGCATTTGCCATGCTACCGGATGCGTCCGCACTTTGCAGATAGTGAGGCACCACAACTTGGTGTATTTCTGAATGGGAGGAGTAAGCAATTGCGGACAAGAAGCTTTACACTCCTCACCGAAAGTGCTACACTTACACGAGAGCAGAACCTCCACTCTCTCCTCGGGATAGCGGTCGGCGGGCTCGGCGGTCCCACGTTGTACTTGCAAAGTTGGTGAGACGCCACGCGGCAACCCTGTTCCTTCAGGGTATCTCTACTGCGCAAGGAGTTGAGTCACAACCAAATGGTTCAAGTGAGGGCCTGAAAGAACTCGGGCATTCTCTCACTGAGCGATGACACTGGCATCCCTAGGGGGCTACACAAGATCACTCCAAGGGGCCAGCGACCGGCCAAACCGGGGAGTGCTATTGCGGAGCAGTCGAGGCGCGGTGGCTGTCAAGGCCCGAGAGGGACGGGAGCAAGGCCTACTCTCACTACACATACACTTCACACAACCCCTAAGCCGGAGGGTGGGAGGACGTACCCTCTAGACCAGCTACCTTGGCCACTGAGGATATAGAGGTGTCGCAAACGACTCTCGGGGATACCCGGTGCCCTCCCCGTGTATTCAGCCTTGCCGCGGCATGCGGAGCTCTGCCACAGTGGACCATTATCCCTCTAGCTGCTCGTGGGTACGAGAATGGATCTTCCAAACAATTCAAACGAGGAGGACATGAGAACAGAGAGGGCGTGAACAGCGCCAAAGACGTAGCTGAAACTTCCAGCTCATCGAAGGGGGATATAGACACTCTGCAAGAGAACGATAGTTGTCGCGATAGGTGTCGCAAACGTTAATACAGACTGAGAACGCATCAAGAAAATGGATGCACGGGGAGCAACTATCCTAGGGCTTTCAGCGAACCACCTACAGGACGCAAACAAAGTCGCAACCCCGGCTCACAGCGTTCACTAGGCGATCAAGAACACCCTTGCCTATGCAACTTAAGAGCTAGGGCGTCTGTAGAGTCTGCGAGACTCAGTCCCAGAAAGAGTGTTGAAATTTGGCCCAATGTTCAAGAACTCACTCGAGACGATGCGAGAACAGTGCAAAGAATTGACCGCTGAAGCTTGTGCCCAAAGGGCACCTTCCATGGGAGAGCGGAGAGTACTCTTCCCGCCAGGAGATTCCACGCCCGGGAAGAAGAGGGAGAAGATCCCTGAGATCAAGATAGCTAGGTCTGTAGGAGATGGGAGGACCATCTTCCGCCTGCCACGCCGCGCTCTACTACGAGCGGAAGGAACAATCCAGATCGAGGATGCTGAGCCAAGATGGGAGACTCAGCGGAAGAGAGGCAGAGTAGAGAAGGCGGGCAAACCCCTCCCGAAAACGAGGCCCAGGGGTAGAGTACGGCCAAACGCGGTCGTTCTCAAACAGAAGGACGCCTCAGTCACTCCTGCGGACGCACTGGAACGTGTTGAGGCGCAGGTCAGCAAGGACGAACTCGGCACCAAGATCAGCAAGATCAGGCAGACCAAGGCGGGAGAAGTCCTGATCGAATCGCAGAATGGAACGAAACTTGGGAAGGTCGAAGCTGCAATCACAGCCTCACTTGGAGACAAAGTTGCAGTACGAGCTCTGCAACAGTCTGTCACCCTCGACGTCCGTAACATCGACGTCCACACGACAGCGAAGGAGGTTGCTGAACCCTCTCCAACTGACCTTGCAGCTACCAACCCAGATGAAGAGGTGGCGGCCAAAGCTCTGGGACCTGCATTCAAAGACACCTAGCTTGCAGTGGTGGCCTTGTCAAGAGTGGTGGCGCAAACCATACTGAAGGATGGCAAGATGAGGATTAGCTGGGTGAATGCTGGGATTCGTCAAAGGGGAATGGTCCTCAGGTGCGACACTTGCTTGAGATTTGGATACATTGCCACTGACTGTAGTGAGGCAAAGTCGTCTCAGCTCTGTTTCAAATGCGGAGAAGACGGAGACATAGTGGCAGCATGCACTAAGGCGCCTAGGTGTGTGCAGTGCCAGAAACTTGTCATCGAAGCCGACCACGTTTTTGGAGTGGCCAGCTGCGTGGCCTACCGACAAACGGCTGGCAAGGGGAGGGTGACACGCAGGGGAACTAGGCGAGGAAATAGCTTAACTTTCACAAGCTAATTTGAGCAGGAGCCCGCCAGCATGAATCTTCCTGAGAACTAAGGCGCCAAAAACGAGAGCTGAGGTTCTGATCATCTCAGAACCTAGCCCCCGTTTGGCATTCGACTGCGCAACCCGGGACAATGAATGAGATCGCAATCGTCCAGATATTTTATACAGCTATCCCCGAGACTGCAGCTCCGGAGAGCGGACCGGGCTACGCAAAGAGGGTAGTCCGTGGCATAACAATATACAGCTGCTACTCCTCCCCCGGTGATAACATAGAGGAGTTCACGCGGGAACTCGACGGCCTGAAGGAGAGCAAAAGACGCAGTCGCAAGCCAGTGGTTGTGGCTGGGGACTTAAACTCCAAGTCACCATCCTGGAGTGAAGTTCCTTGTGACGCAAGAGGCACAGTACTCAGTGATCTCATGGCTGCCCCTAAGCTAGTCTGAGTTAACGAAACGGGGAGAGAGACCTTCCACCGCGGAGACTACTCGTCTGTGCTTGATCTGACCTTCATCAGTCCTGCGCTGATGAGGGGCGTCTCCGGGTGGGAGTTCCTCGACACAGAGATGCTGAGCGACCACCGCCACATCCAGCTTACGATCGGCGGAGTACACAGGACACCCCAAGCACCACTACGAGCCGGATTGCAGATCAAAAAACTTGATCAAGTAGAGTTCTGCGAAGCAATTCTCCTGTCACCAGACATCATGGCAGCGGACTCGAGCCCAGAAGAGACGGTAGCTGCCGTGCCAGATCTGATCACATCGGGCTGCGATACAGCCATGCCTCGGAGGGAGCACTCACTCAGGGGACGCAAGGAACGAATTTGGTGGACACCAAGAATCAGAGATCTCCGGAGGATCTCGAACGCGAAGCGCAGGCGTGCCCAGCGATCGTGAAAGAGAAGACGTTCCACAGCGTTGTCAGACCAGGAAACTCACAAGGAAGCGAGAAGAACTCTTCGAAAAACTATTTGTCAGAGCAAGAAGAGATGCTGACAGAAGCTCTGTAACCTCGTAAACGAAGACTCATGAAGAACACCATACCGCACCGTCTTGGAGGAGCTGCGCACGCAAAAAGACAACTCAGCTTCCATCGACGAAGACTCGCTACTTAGCATTGTCCGGACGTTGTTTTCCAGCGGGGAGTCCAAATTGCTGTTTTCGGGTCCGGTCGCAGAAGACATCCCTGCTCCCAAAAAAAGCGGACTGCGCCTCGCCGCTAAGCGGCTGGCAAATGGCAAGTCCCCGGGTCTAGACGGTATCCCCAACGAGGTGTTGAAGCTAAAGATCGAGGTGAGGCCGGAGATGACTTTTGCTCTTTTCCAATAAGTGTCTGCAGGCTTGGGCTTTTCCAGCTCCATGGAAGTGACAGGATCTTGTTCTCATCCTGAAGGGCAAGAGGGGTGACCCGATGATCGCATCATCACGCAGACCACTAGGCATGCTTGGCAACCTCGGGAAACTCTACGAGTGGGTGGTCCTCAACAGACTCAAAGCCGCAGACAAAGAAACAGGAGGGATGGCACTAATGCAATTCGGCTCCCGGAAAGGACTCAGCACGTTTTTACTCAGTAGGAGTCGTGCAAAACGCGATTGAGGAAGCGGCAGATATGCAGCCATACCCGGGCGGCTCCTGCGCCATCATACTGCTAGACGTGAAGAACGCGTTCAACTCTGCCAGCTAGGAACGTATGTACGAAGCGCTTAGCGGGCGAGTACCGGAATACCTCTAAGCCATCGTCAGCAGTCACTCCCACAACAGGAAGGTGGTTTTTGACACGGACAGAGGGGGGAGAGACATCGAGTTGTCGGCCAGCGTAGCCCGAGGTTCGGTATCGGGACCCTTCGACTGGAACGCCCAGTACGACGGAGTCCTGAACCTCGACCTCCCTGGGGACGCGACACTGGTCGACTTTGCGAATGACATCGCCTGAGTCGTCGTCGCTGCTGACTCAATACCGCAGCGCTCCAAGCTACAGCGAACGAGTTGCTGAGATTGTCCGGGTGGCAATGGCTGACAGATTCTTGGAACTGGCTATCCCAAATGCGAAGCGATTGTAGTCACCAGGCGGAGGGTCTACAAGACTCCAACATTCCTCATAGACGGGCAGGACATCCCGATTCAAAACGCGGTCAAATACCTCGGTGTATGACTGGACGACGCCAGGACGTACAAGAGACACGTCCAAGAGGCTGCGTTCAAAGCATAGAAGACGGGCGCCACCCTACAGCGGTTGATGCTGAACATTGGCCGCCCGCGACTCCGACGGAGAGAGCTCCTCAACACCGTCAACCTCTCCATCGTGCTCTACGAAGCAGCCACTTGGGGTCGGGTCGTACGAGGCTTGGTTATCGACGAGCTCATAGGCCCAGACCGACAGAGGGCGGTGCTGCGCGCAATCAGCGCATGCCGCACTGTCTCGAGGGATGCAGTTTGCATCCTGGCGAGGTCTTCCCCGTCCGCCTGCTCGTCTGCAATCAAGTCAGGCTCTAAGCGAGCAGAGAAGGGCTCCTCAAACTGGGGAGTGGGCTCACTCCGGCCCACAAGGCTGCGCTCAGGGAACGCGTACAGTGATACAAGCGGAGAATGCAGTAAATTAGGGATAGCAGCCGGTGTTATCCTTACACCGGAGAACTCGATCAGCACTATGCTCCGGAACCAAGAATCAGAGAACAATATTGCGAGCTACATGAAGCTCGCAATGACTCGCAAGAATGGGAGAGAGAAGGGCCTGAGGCGCCAAGCTAACGCTCGACCGAATCCGAGAAGGACGCCAGAGAGAACGTGTGACGTGGAAATTTAAGGTTATATCACACCTCAGGGTCACAACTCATTCCTCTTTGGCCGAATCGGGAATGGGCCCAAGTCCCCGCGCCCGCAGAGCAGAGCAGCTACTCACGTCCGGAAGAGCACACCTGTAAATAAGGGGGAGGATGGATCTGTGGGCAATAATAGGCTTAGTGTCTGTTTCCCTTAGCTATTCGCTCATTTATTTTCCCAAGATTACCTCATTCAGATACACGTCTCATTCTATGGCAAGCATGCCACTTATGTACACTGACTCGACAACTATCTGCTCTCATTGTCCATGACTGAGTCCTCCCCAACATCACAATCCTTATTTACACTATCTACACCTCCTATCCATCACTCGCGAGCACCTCCCTCACGTACGCGTTCTAACCTATACATCCGACATCTGCGCGATACCTCTTCCTTGGATGCACCCTAAGGTGGACGACACGACATCGCTGCCGCACGAGACGACATTCCTGGACGCACCATCATACTCCGTGTCACGTGACCCGAGCGATGAGCGCGTTCCGCCGAGGGACTTCCACCCGCAATGAGCCGCGTACCCGGCGCGAAAAT
The DNA here is from genome assembly GCA_030522705.1 of Eretmocerus eremicus. Lineage (NCBI taxonomy): Eukaryota > Metazoa > Arthropoda > Insecta > Hymenoptera > Aphelinidae > Eretmocerus > Eretmocerus eremicus. The sequence goes on along the minus strand of JAPYYZ010001609.1, from coordinate 9,201 downwards.
GGCCGCCGCCGGCCGGCCTCGTGGCTAAGATGGCCTGAACGCGCACGTAATATAGAAGCAACGTCAGGCGTCCTCGCGGGACAAGCTATCCCACGGGCCAGCCCAGGGTGATTTGGGGAGCCCGGTGTTGCCCTCAGGGGCAGGACTCTGAGGAGTGACCACCGCTGAGAGGCCGAGGTTTACAGGTTCCCTACCTCGCCACCCGAGCAGCTCTCCTAACTCTCCATGTAGCATGACGGGGGGCAACGACGCGACGTACGTGGGACACAACCGAGACCCCGGGTACGACACTCCCGAAAAAGGATCCCCGGCGCACACGACTCTCAACTCTCCAAATACAAGAGGGCGAGGGAGGATCAATGATAGAGATCAGCCAAGGGAAAACCGCACTCACCGTCTAATCCTTCTTAATGCGACATCATGCGCAAAAGTATAAGATTGGATCCTCTTTTCGCAAACTCCTCCGCTCCTGTTCGCAACTTCTCTAAACTCCGCTCGAATTCTCTCAAGAATTCTCCAATGCTCGAGTCGTCTCTCTGAACTTGCTCTCACGTCGGCCGACTATCCACAAGTGCCGCTGCGGCGGCGTCTTTTGCGGCCCATTCCCCCCTCGCGCCCACCCAACTCGCGCCCGCGACGTGCTGCCCTCATCGGCCCTTGCGCGCACTTTCCGCTTTGCTGCTGCCGCTCTGCTCTGCTCTGCTCTGCTCGGCTTGACAAATTATCCCTCGCCATCGACTCATTCTCGCCTGGGTACCTCGACAAAAAGACGTTCGAGCGAGATTAGTGTCACGCTCTTAACTACCTGGGCGGAGGCGAGAAGACGGTTCTGAGTGCGGCTGCAACGTCCTCACGTCACAGAAGAAGAGACGAACGAGAGACGTGACGCCACGGAACGAGACGGTGCAACATCCAGAAATCTCAGGTAATTCTAAAATTTTGAAAAAGTTCAGTTCAGAGCCATTTGCGGCTCATAGCAGACCATCCGTGTGAGTAGAATCCTGTTGTATATGTGAATAGGAAAATAACCACTAACTCGGGTGCATGGAAACTCGTATATTATTCAATGATAACAATCTGCTTTGCGCAATTATTTGAATTTCGCGCTCGCTTGCATGTATGTGGAATAACCCATCTATTAGCCTCTTCCTAGCTGCCAACGCATGTGCAAACTAACACGCGCATTTGTCACTCACATCTCATCTCGAAGAATCGATGAGACGCGAAAATTAGCTCGCGTGCATGAAAACCGCGTGTCTGCATCGCCACAAAGTCTAGCCGCCGTAAATCCTCTAAGTAGGGCGACTGACCCAGCAGAGGCAATATTAGGTGGGTCACAAGCGCGCTCTTCCTACTTCGTCTGGATCTCCTTGACGAGTCAACTTGCCTCCTTGGAGAGCTCCAAGTCTAGTTCAACGCCTCGTGTCCGCTCCTGCAGGTCAGCCGCACCACTTCATCAGCAGCCGAGCAGGAAAAGTAAGCAGTTCATTCTAATAAACCACCTTGGCACACGTCCCTGCGGCGGAGCCCCGGTGAGGGAATGCCCATCAAGCAAACGATCTGCGCCCACCGCAGTATTGCGAACTTGATGGAACTAGGGCCTCAAAACATCCGCGGTCGGGTAGGCTGAAATCCTCGACCCACGCGCAAGTCGTAGCTCAGCCATCTCGAGACCTTTTAGGGTCGAGACTCATGGCTGACCGACACTACTGAGCTGTACGAGGATCTTTCGTTATACACAACTGTTAATGCAGTAAAATCACGTGTTCGCGATCTCAGAAATTCGCGATAAGGCCATGTTCGTTGAGTGTTTCAGCCATCAACCGCGTTAGAGTCATATTTTTAATCACATCGAGTAAGCGATGTGTTCAACAAACATGGTCCGTGTTAGGATGACTTAACGCCAAATTCTGTTCCATTTGTGTGCTTACAGATATTTAGTTCAAGGGCAAGATATGTCGGTATGAGTTAACTGAAACATCCATAAATTTCACAGGCTGATTGATTATTCAGAATGACGACGAATTATTGAATTTCCATGTACACGCGTTAGTGTGAGTTTGGTTTATGTAGAATCAATTCCGAATTCACAGGAGTCATCAACATTATAAGTTCATTTGAATAAGAATGAGTCGAAAGATACCCCAAATCTTTGATTGAGGAAAGTACCCAATAAGTTATTTCCACAAGAGTTATCTCAGTTCTTCTCACGTTTTTCGATGATAAAATCAGTTGACTGCATAGACGGTCATTCAACTACTTTGATTATGAACATTTTCAGCTCTCAAACGTATCCAAATTCCGTTCCAGTCAAAATTATTGAAAATTTCTGCATGCTATTTTATACGACTCGAATAGTGACGATTTTACTCAAGAATGCAATACTGTTTCGTGGCAGCCTCAGCGGTTCGTTCATTCAACATTTATTCGAGTAAGAGATCGTTCTAGGCGTGAAACGCACCCGAAATTGTGAGGGAATTCGTTTCCAGTGCTGAGATACACGCGAAACACGCATTAGAAAATGCGAGTAAAATAGTCGCACATTTGATATGTATGCTTCATGGCCTCATTTTAACGCTTGTGAATTATCTGAATATTTCCTAAGCTTCGACAATGTGGCAGTAGAATGCTCTTCCAGCAACTCATAATTGAAAAGCAGCAGAGTACTACGAAGGATCCCCGAGAGATCGATTACACGGATGCGAGGTGTGATCGATCTAAGCAGCAAAAGGTGTAAGTAATTCGCCGAGGATTTCGCCGGACCGGCGGCTCGTCATTGCACCGACAAAGGTAGCTGCCAATCATTGGCTCACTCAATTTTTGAGTTAGAAATATACATCTCAGACCTTGCAAATGGTACCGCTGCTAGGACAGTGAATCGTGGACATGAATCCACCAAAATCTAGCATATCTAGATCTCACGCCTTTGCTGTAAAATCGCAGATGTTACGCATGAACTGAGTCTTTTTCTCATAAAAGATTGTGTGTGACAGAAAGTGACGAATTGAGTCATTGCGACAATAGAAAAATCACAAAGCCTATCTGTAAGCACAAGTAGATTCAGTTGAAATTTGAGCTCGCGTGTTCGAAATATATGACTCTTTATTTTGGAATACGTGAGCCACAGACGCAGTTTTGACATCTTCATAGGCATAAGCCAAAAGACGTATCTTATCTACCTCTCGGAACTCGAGCAGAGAGTGAACAAGGAAAGAAGCAAGTGTCTCTCGGCCGATGCGAGGCTCACGAAGCATCGTGCATACTATCCGATCAGAATCACAAGAGATGTTGTGATCTTGACATCCAATATTGAATGCAAACGAGAGCTCGCATAAGTGTATACACTGTCGATATTGAGCATGACTATGCATGTCAATTAACATCGCCGATCATACGATCAACCGAACATTGTATTATCAAATATTGCGGTCTCTCTCTATCTCAGTATATATATATAGATGTCATATTGCGCTCTCGCGCACCTTCTATCGCTATCCGTATGGAATAACAAAGCCTATATCTGCCTCTCGCAATGAATATAGGACACATTGCGCTCTCGCTGAGTTTCTCTATCCATTCGCGGAACAGTAACGCGTAGCCAAGGCGTATACGCATTACACCGCAATTTTATCGCAGTCTTCAGATTTTGCTGCAGTCTCTCGTTCTCTTTCCATTCGCGCGCTGTATATATAGACATACACCATAACAATGGGACTCGGGCGTACTCCTTCGAGCAAAAGAAAGGTGCCCAACGCGAATTCGAACACCGAGCGGACGCCAAACGAAAACGGCGGGATGGATGCCAGCTCAGAGCGAGAGCGGAAGAGACAGCATGCTCTCCCTCATGCTAGTGGCGATGAGGCAAGCGGATTGCCACCCACAGAACAGCCAAACGATGGCGTTTTCGTGCAACTTCTTGCACCAATGGGTTCTAACATGACCAAAGCAACGGGTACGATCCCGAAGAAGACGCGCCCGGGTAAAATCAAGGCAAATAAGAAAAGTGATGCGGTAATCCATCCACGCACTCTACGCTCCAATACACAAGACGGTCCATCGGAGAACGAAGTACAGCGCTCAGATTCGATCGAGAGTCTCGCGTCGCGGACGAATAAGAATTTTGCGTGCAAGTTAATTGACGATCCTTCGTCTGAAGACGAATTTGAATTACGAACTACACAATCTGAGATCGGTGATTCTCGGGATTCAGAGAATGGTCAGATATTTGCGGGCGAAGCACGCGACGTCATGTCTCGTTTGCGCGATCGTACCGCAGTATTAAAAAAACGAGTAGACCGCCACGATAGTGACCTTTTGAAAATTTAGCGCATAAATCAACAGCTCAATGAATTCAACTTAGAAGCAAGTAGAACTCTCGCGACACATACCGAGGACATTCGATTTCTTTCTGAAGGTCTTGAAGGTGTACAAATATGTGTCGCACAGCTACAAGAACATGCGTCCGCATTTACCACGGCAAGCGAGCGTTGCGTAGATCAAATTCCACATTTGAGAATTAGCCATACAGAATTACGGAATGAAATAGCGCAGGAGCACTCGCGCATAAATGAGACATTACGTCGCGTACAAGTGCCGAATGAAAATTCACGAGTGCCGTTCACTTCACGACTCAAATTCGATCTACCAAAGTTTTCGGCAGCGCCAGCAGACAAACCACGACAATTTCTCGTGGATTCGAATAGATATATGTCAATAATAAATCACGACGTTCGAACTCTGAAATTTGCAAAGAGTCAGGCATTCACAAGAGCAGCTTGTGAATGGTGGGTCTACATCGAATCGACCGTCTAATGCTTTGCTGACTTTGAGGCCAAGTTTCTCGCGCTTTATTGAAACTCCACCGCGCAAGACAAAATTCGACAAAGTCTTGATCATGGATATTACAAAGCTGATAACAACATCTCTCGCAGCGAATACGTTATGCGCCTATATAACCAAGTGCGTTTACTCGATGAAGCTCCTACCGAGAGTTTTGTAGTACGGCGTTTTGCTCGTCACTTTGACGAATCGATACAGCAAACGGTCTTGCTTAAAGATATACAGTCAATTGATGAATTGGTGCGTCCTTTAGATACATTGGACTTAGCGGGCCGATTCAATTCAGTCAAGCCCGGAACTAAGTAGGTGAATTTCAAAGACAATTCACAAGCGCGTCCAAATCGTTTTTCAAATTTTCAACGAAATGATGGAACTGCACCCCGGGATTCATGCAAACGTAATGAGCGTGATTCATCGCGATCTGCAGAAACTCGCTCATGGCAATCACGGGCATCTACACCAGATCCGCGAAGCTCTTCCGCTGATCGCAGTCGCGTGCCGTCAGCTGATCGAGCTGGCAACAATGGGCCAACTCGAATAGCTCAGCGCACTGTGCAGAATGATCGGACGTTCTCGCGCCGCGAAAATGCTGCAACGGCTGCGGCAAGTAATGCGCAACAAGTAAATGCAAGCGCAAGTACACGCTATGCACCGAGTTCGAAAGATCATAGTTGCTCGGTAAATGAAATCGAAATTACACAAGTGGAGGACAGCTGCGACGATAAGTCGGGAAACGATATGTCTTTGCACTCAGTCCCATACTTAAAGAAGGAACAGAACATAGTCCCATTTTGACGAATGTTTCAAACAAGATTGAAAATAAACTTACTGCAACAATGTGTCTACGTATGGGGAAGAATAGAAAGAGGCAATTTTCACAAGAACAGGATTTGAAACGGCTCGGGCTCCGCCACGACGGGGAGTTAGGAATAAATAGTAAGAGCGGTTCGAGAATTTTGTTGGTATCTTCTGAGGGTCAGAAAGAGGAAACTATTGAAAAATTGAAAGAACGGGTATCTGAAAATACATTCGTTGCTACTACCAAATTCGAGAACGGACAGGTAGAAAGTTTAGTTGCTACTATCGAAATGAAGAAACGGATGGAAGTCGATTCCATTGCTACTACCGAATTAGGGAACGGACCAAACATTACTACTGTTGCTACTACCGAAATGAGAGAACGGATGGATGTGATGGAAGATGTCGTTACTCATTCAGATCCTTTGAGAAAACGAGTCGCTGTGATCAAAGGTGCAACGGAAATTAAAACGCACACTACTATTAATTCAGTCTCTTTGCGGGGCGAATCGCTTGATGAGTCATTATATGCTCACGAGGACACAGAGCATTTGAATATAGAGTGTCCAGAAATTCAAATTCGAATCAAAAACGTGGAGTTACGAGTCTTGATTGACTCGGGAAGTAAAGTCACGTGTATTGCACAAGAAGTTTATTTGAAAAATCTTGAACTTTGGAAAACTTCCCCAACATTTCCGCCTACAGGTTTGCAAGCAAGCGGTTTTACTGGAGAAAAATCCATGAGAATAAAAACTCGATTCAGAGCCACGGTAAAAATCAGGAGAACTGAGGTCGGAATAGACTTTTTAGTGATTCCAAAGCTTGTGAACGAATGTATCTTCGCGGTGGGAACGCTTTTCCAATTAGAACCAGACCTTTCTTCCTCTCAAGCAGAGATAAGATTCGAAATCAATCAACGATTCATAAATATTGAGTATCAATCATGCAAATTGAGTCATGATGAACACCGATTTATGCGCGGAAGTTGTGCTATCGCTTATCAGCAAGTAATGGAAATACAATCCATGGAGGTGGAGTCGCTCGGAGTCAATGTAGTTTCAGGGATTGAAGATTCTACCACAGACGAAATGATCTTTGAAGAGGTAAATTCTTCGGAACTTGAAGCCGATCAGAAGCAAAAGCTTGCAAATTTGATAAAAAATATCGAGATGTTTTCAGTAAACGTCCTGGTAGATTTCGAGATTTTGAATATGGAAGTAAAATTAAAGATGATAGACCATTCAAAGCTCCTTCTCATCTTATTCCAATTGTATATCGTGGAGAAATCGATGATGAAATTCAAAGAATGTTGGATTTGGGAAGAATTGAGCGAATCGAAACGGAATATATCAATCCTTTGGTTGTCGTGATCAAGAAAAATGGATCGGTTTGACTATGCATGGATGGTTACAAATTCAACACAATGTGTGAATCTGATCACGAGAGTTCAGAGGATATTGATAAGATTGTTAGAATGTGTCAAAACATCGGGATCATGTGAAGTTTTGACTCAGTCGCTAGTTTTTGGCAAGTTGCATTAGCAGGAGTTCCTAGAAAATACCGTGGCTTCATGCATAGAAAATTAACTTATGTATGGAAGGTTATTCCATCCGGATGCAAGATAAGCGGCGCCGCACCAAAAAGAGCACATATTAGATTCATCAGAAGCTCAAGCAATTTTTACTTGACTTCGTAGATGACTGGTTGATTCACTCTCAAAACTTTGAACAGCATCTCATTCATTTAGAGTCATTATTTCAAGCGGTGCTCGAAGAGGGGATCATCAGTTCTAAGGAGGCTAATTTCTGTAAAGAAGAGATCAAGTTCTTGGGTCATATTCTGACCACAAGGCATCGAGCCTGATCCAGAAAAGCTCGAGTGCGTTCGAAATTTCCCATCACCGAAGAACATGAAGCAACTTAGGGGATCCCTCGGTTTAGTTCAGTTTTGTGCAAAATCCACGAACAAATTATTCGAAGTAACGTCATATTTAGTTGAATAACTTCGAGCCGGTGTCAAATGGCACTGGAACGAAGTGCATCAATTACATTTTGACAGAATCAAAGACCTATTCTGTGAAGAGACGTTGAACTATTGCCCGCGACGTGAGCTGGGTTACATATTATTTACAGATGCCAGTAATCGAGGGTTGAGTACTATCCTGTACCAAGAGATTGAAGGTCAAATGAGGGTCGTTTCAATGGCCAGCCGTCAGTTAAGGGATCAAGAAACCCGCTATATGATAACTGAAATTGAACTTTTAGCCCTGATTTGGGCCTTAGAGAATTTAGAGCGATGGTACTCGGTGCAAAGATTACTGTGATGACAGACCACAAAGCATCAAAGTATCTGGAAACTTGCAGATTCTCAAATGCCAGGCTCACGCGCTAGTCAAAGGACTGTGCGCGATTTCAAGTTATCAAATGGTATCTTGATGAAAGATGATAGTAAAGTAGTATTACCCAAGGCACTGGCCAAGGACCTAATTCTTAACATACATGAGGTTTAATCCACACACGGGAGGAGTTAAAGTAGCCAAAACGATCGCCGAAAATTTCGATCTGTAAGATCTCAAGCACTTTGCTACTTCAATCCTAAGATCATGCGACTCCTGTCAAAGGAATAAAACATACACTGCCAGTAATTACATCGAAACACATCCTATTATTTCTGAGGGACCTCATGACCTGTTGTCCATTGATTTCCTTGGCCCTTTGCCAACACCCACGGGTGGAGTCGAATATATATTAGCTGTTCTTGATGTCTTTACGAAATTGATAAGATTTCATCCTATCAATGAGGAAGATACACACACGGTCATTCGTGAGATCTCTGGAGATTATATTCCGACTTATGGAAAACCCAAGAGAATTCGAATGGACCATGGTACTCAGTTTACCTCACACCGATGGTTGTGACGTCTTCAAGACGAAAATATTCTAGCATTATTTTCCAGTGTAAGACACCCACAAAGTAACGCCGTAGAACGACTGAATAAGAAATCAGCGAGGATTTTTTGTAGTGTACTGAATGATCAACATAAGGGATGGTGTCGTTGGGTACCAATCGTTGAAACATGTTCAAATGAGGTATTTCATGATACTATCCAGTGCACTCCGATGGAACTTCAACTCGGTGAAGAGCCTACGCAATTTTGGCAGAATCATATTACAACTCCAAATGGCGATACTTTCAATCGAGATGAGTTATTATTCTTCGCAGCTGAGAACATTAGAAGTAAGGGGACCCGGCCGGCAGAAAGACATAACTCGGCTAAACCTTTGATTTCTCATGTTCTAGGTCAAGAAGTGTTGGTTCGTGCTTGCAATGTATCAAATATTGACAAAGGTATCACGGCGGAGTTTTTATCAGTCTATGAAGGACCATATATCATCTCGAAAATAACCGCGCCGTGTTTTTGTGAGCTAACCGACGAGCTCACAGGCACCTTTCGAGGACAGTTCCTGTCGAGATCAGGCCTTCTGGTAAGGGTCGACGCAGTGGAAGCGAAATTTTGGGACTCGGGAGGATCACACAATGAAGCACGCCAGATTCATCTATATG
>JAPYYZ010001608.1:0-14818 GCA_030522705.1 Eretmocerus eremicus | reverse complement strand
TTACAACTAAGAATGTATCCCATATTTACGGATCAAAAGAGATTCATCTATCAATTTGATGATTTTCTATAAGTCCTCAAAATTTCAAGAGGATTGGTTGAAATTAGAATAGTTTAAATTTTAAAGTGGATTTTGGGAAAGATTCATGAACTAATGATGTGTGATACCGATTTGAGAAAGCATTCTGCTAATCTCATTTAGCAGCGTATTTTTTTGAGGTACTAAAGCCTTCCACAGAGATTATTATGCGTGTACAGGAAGAGGTTTCTAATAAAAACTAGCAAATATTTTGATTCTAATCATTTACCCCATTGCAATAAATTGAATACATAAATCACATCGATTGGAAAACGGAGAGATCCTAGATTCGTCATTCAATTCATATTAACAAATGATTCAACTTATAGATTTTCTTCTTTTTTGACGTATAAAATTAGTATTGCCTGCAATATCCGTCATGCGGTTAGAGAGGCTGCCAAATTATGTAGAGTCCAGCTTTGCAGTAATGTATTATCGCAGACGTTTGTATTTGATTGTTTCTTGAATGTGAGACTCAACGTATGGTTCTCTTTGCGTCAAATTATTGGGGCAGATGACATTTATCAGCGAACCCATGTTAGTTTTTTTACCTTTTGCCGAAAGAGGGCATTTCAATATCCATTGAATCTTGTCAGAAACAAGAACGCCTGCAACATGAGATTTTTCTTCCGAATGTTTCTTCAACGAATCTTTACATCAAGACCCACCAGTTGATTCGCAAAAAATTCACAAGTATCCCTGATATCTCGGTTTTTTATCAAATTGACCTGGAGCAATTATATGAGATAAAGTGATCAGCGCTTCCGCTTGATAATCTGAACTCACCAAGAATTCTACTGTGCGGCCTTGTTTACTATATATTCTTTCCTCTTTTCATTTCTCAATCTGATTCTATATGACTCCAGTGCTGATTGGCTCTTCTCTGATACCATTAAACGGGGCTAGTTTGTCACGATAGTGCAACGTTATCACACTATCGAAAAGAGTTTTGTAAGGTCCCTGTAGGTAGAACTGTCGTGTCAATGGCTCTAAAAGTAGTTTTGGTCAATAGTTACAGCTCGTAAATATTGTCCGCTGCCAAAGAAACCTCTGAAAGCTTCCTGAGCAACCGTAATGCATCTTTTGAAATAGTACTGATAACAGGAATAAAATCAACACAATGAAATCGACACAGAATTAAGGCTTCTCGAACGATTCGTATGTCTTGGCGCAATATTTCACCCACGAGTATCATCACTTTGATAGAAGAATCATCAGATTTGACCATTTTTGATATCTGGGAAGGTTTCAGAGGAAAAACGGAAAAGAAGACTGATTTTAGATATTCCGGGGTAACTTTGCTACAGTGCTGAAGTCTTTTCCAACAAAATATCGCTCTAAATCGTGTAAATTATTTGGGATAACATCCAATAAGCTTCACAATAAGCTAAGATACGTCAAATTTGGAAGAGTAGAAGGCAAATAATGGCAAAACTACGAGAAAGAACGTTTTTCAGTGAATCTACAGGTATTTCATAGGGACGACTGGCTGTGCAAAATCGACTGAGCAGAACCCAGTTTCAAATGAGCCCTCAAATGCGTGGATTTGCTCAAACGAAACTTTGCAATAGGTCAATCAAAAGTTGAGCCTTTCAACTTTTGATTGATGAATGGTGAAAGCTGACTTTTTTATCATACGTATAAGTAAAGTATCATTCAGCTGATGTGAAATTCAATGTGTGGTAAAGTTGCCCAAATGGAGGTCTAACTCCACCAGACTTCTTCAAACGCTCACAACTTTTAGTAGAAAGGTCCAATCGAGCTCTAATTTACCGCAATCGACAGCTGAGAGTCCAAGCTTCTGAATGAATTGAATTGGGGTGAGGTTCGTCGAGGTGGTTGCGAGTTACAGGAGAGACAATGACAAAAATAGTGAAGAGTGTGGCAAAGTAATTCCGGTTGACGGTGTTATTCATATTTGCCGATAAATGTTTCTGCTTCAGTGAAATTCATATTGAATGAGATGAAAGTTGCATACACGTACTCTATCACAGATGGATGGAATCGGCTGAATTCAGACCAACTAATTCGATTGTCATGAGATAGATTGTTATCTATTTTTAAGACATGTCCTTTACTTCGACGGATACTCTTCTGAGCTGCTTTTTTAGAGGTATGTCTTATTTAAGGGGATGCCCTGTAGTGAGCGGAACCTGATAGTCACAGTTATTGTGATTTTTTATAATATTGGTTGTTTGAGATGTAAGGAACTCATTTTAGAAAGTTTCATTCAAGTTTGTTGATTTAAAAAACTGTCTCACTATTTTGTGAATTATTGGTAGTCGATTGAATACGCTGCTCAATGCCATTATAATTTTTCAAGACATTTTCTCTTGCTGTTTTTCTATTCATCATATTTTTCCACAGTTTCGAGGATATTTGGTCTCGCAGTTCCATGCAGGGCCTCATTTTTCATGCGATTCTAATTATTCATAGTATAGGTATGACAAACATTATTCCTGCAGATAATCCATTGTATCTCACACGTTGAGGTATCATGATAAACGAAATAGCCTTCGATTGAATTCCGGTAAAGATAATATAAATTTTTCGTATGACAGATTACGAAGAATGCACAATATAGTGATGTCATCCATGTATGTATTATCATTGCAGTATTCGCCGTTGTGATAAGCGATACCATTGGAAAAGAAATGAAGAAGCTTTATAAGATGGCTCGAAAATGATTGTACTCCTAGTCATTGTCAAGATGCGAATCGTTCTGATTGGCGGTAAGGATGAAACAAAGCTGTTCACCTACACATAGTTGTGAAGTGACTTCATATTATAGTTTGAGATGCTGAAATTGATTTTGTTTTTGGAAAAAAGTGAATTCAGGAAAGTGTCCACCAAGTCATGTGAGGAGTAGTTGAAAACGTGTACATAAGATGGACGAGTTGATACAGAAAACTCGGTGCCTGATATTAAGGGACACAAAATTTGGAAACACGAATTAAAGTGTACGGCCTTGCTAAACTGCCGTGGAAAACTGCTTGTCATTTAATTTGACTTTAAGGGAATTCTGGAATGCTACTGGCTCTTACCCTGGTATTTACGGAAGTCAAATCTGTGATCAGTCATCTCATTCCGTCAATGGCTACCATTGAATGATAATTTGATTTGCAAATCCTCAAAATACGTACAACGAGTATGGGGCAGTTTGGTCCTTATTATTCTGATTTCATCATCATTGTACTTCGTAGCCAAAGTCACTCGTTGCTTTATATGAGATAAACGTAGCTGGAAAGAAGGTGGAAGATTTCATGGCACCAAATGAGCTCTAGAGTTGCTTCCCTCAAATTTTACGGAGCACTACGTGTACTATATTTTCGGTTGGGCGAGGAAAAGTTGATTCATATGCTTTGAAAGATTTGTCGTGGCAATGTTTTAAAAGAGGATGACTTCATTCCAGTTCTCCTGACTTTGCTGATAGCTGACATCTTGGGCTGTCAAGTGAAAAATGGAGTCACCAAGAAATTTAAAACAGGATACGTGGATATTGAAACGAAGAACAGTCGAGTAATCCTGACCATTCGAAAATACGGTGGGTATAGTTATTCATTCGGCAAAACTCCCTCAAATCTCTCTTTCAGTAGAATGTTCGGAGTTGCATGCCTTCAAATCTGTAGAATAGTGGAACTGTCCAGCATTGGGAAGGTGAAAGGGCACTTCCATAACAAGGCTCTTTAATTCACTGACAAGGAGAGACTGGCATTTTTGGGAAATGGATTAGGCTGAAATTTTGGAAATAGTCTTCTTTCAATGCCAAAAGATGATCTCTAAACGCCACTCTTGCCAACGCTCAAGCATTTCTAAGCTACAGGCTGACATTAGGATTGTTAGTATACCTATAGATACCACTATTTAACATTAGCCTATAAGGGCAATGCTAATGTTCAAAGCTGAAGCTCGAAAATGCTTGAGCGTTGGCATTCGTGGCTGTGGATATCGTCTTTTGGTACCAAAAGGGAACGATTCCCAAAGTTGAAGCCGAATCCGTTTCCCAAAGATGACAAGCTCTCCTGTGAGTATATTTTCTCGTGCGAGGAACAAAACGACCCACCGAGTGAGCTCGAGTAAATTCTAACAGTCCGCTGTCTTACAGATGGCACGACGTTCAAGAGCGTCCTCTTCACAAGGCAGTCGGACGCGCTGCTCATGCAGAACCTGTCGATCGAGCCCGACTGCAGCGGCGACACCAAGACCACGTGCGTCATGCTGGCCAAGAGCAACCAGACCATCGCCCGGATCTGGATCGACGCGGACCAGGAGGTGGTTCGCGTGAGCCGGTCCGTGCCCGAGGCCGACCTGACGAACCCCGCTGCCGAGCTGGCCGACTGCTTCGAGATGGCCGAGGACAGCGAGTGGTTCGGCGGGCCGCAGATCCGATACCAGCACTGGCCGGTGCAGAACATGTACTTCGAGGAGGAGCCCTACGTCACGAGCCACCCCACCAACATGGCCATCGTCGAGCGCTACTGGCTCAACAGCAGGGGCATCTACGTGTTCGCCGACGACGCCGACCCGCTCTTCATCGACCAGAACAACCGATTCGAGCGCCACCTGTGCCTGATCGCGCGCAACCGCGCCCCCTACCGCTACCGCTCGCAACTGACCCTCAACTACGAGATCGGCGCGTTCGCGGACTCGCGGGCGGCCCACGAGAACGCGGTCAAGCAGCATCTGGGCAAGCCCAGCGGAATACCCGACGAGCGCATGATCGCCAAGCCCGTCTGGTCCACCTGGGCCAGGTACAAGGTCTTTGTGAACGAGGACGTGGTGCTGGAATTCGCCGACGAGATACTCGCCAACGGCTTCTCCAACAGCCAGCTCGAGATCGACGACAACTGGGAGACTTGCTACGGATCGGCCCAGTTTGACCCAAAAAAGTTTCCCAACATCACCAAGCTCACCGAGAGGCTCAAGAAGAAGGGATTCAGGGTCACTCTGTGGATACACCCGTTCATCAATGAGGGATGCACGGACGGCAACAGCTACGACTACGCCCGCATCAAGGGCTTCTTCGTCAAGAACGAAAAGGGCGAGGTGCACACGACCTGGTGGCAAGGTGAGATCGCTCACCGGTTACAGTTAGGCCGATTCCGAGTCGCTTTTGACTTTGTGCGTCATGCAGATTGCCTCTCAAGAGCCTTGACCGCGGTCACTTTCACATCTTTCCGTTGTTGCGCATGTCAATGGTCACATGCGATGAATCCGTGGAACGATCTTTAGTGTACTTTATATGGTTACAGGTAAAAACGGCGCAGCGGCCATAGATTTTACAAACGAAAAAGCCGTCAAATGGTGGGTAGGGCGTTTGAGAGAGCTCCAAAAAGCAGGCATAGACAGTTTCAAATTTGACGCCGGGGAATCATCATGGCTGCCGCAACCCCCCAAGCTGACCGGTCCCGAAGACTTGCAACCACTCATCTACACTTTCAACTACACTACCAATTTGGGCAAGGAATTTGATGATTTAATCGAAGCGAGAGTCGGTTGGAGAACCCAAAGTTTGCCGTACTTTGTTCGAATGATCGACAAAGATACCAGATGGACCATGAACAATGGACTGCCCACGCTCATCACGACCCTCATTCAGATGAATCTCAGTGGCTACGTTCTCGTTCTCCCCGATATGATAGGCGGTAATGGATACGTGAGCGATACATTCGAGTCAACGGTTCTTCCTCCCAGAGAGATGTTCATCAGATGGCTGCAAGCTAACGTGTTTATGCCGTCCATCCAATATTCATTTGTTCCTTGGGATTTCAACGATGCGGAAGTAAGTACTCGACTTTTTTGGCGTATTACATGAATTATCTCCATTAGCGGGAATTCTGAAACATAAAGATGATTTTCACTTCCAGGCGATTGAAATTTGTAGAAATTACACAGAACTGCATGAAAAAATGGCGCCCAGAATAGTTGAGGCAATGAAAAAGGCGGTGGCGACTGGGGCGCCTGTGAACCCTCCAATCTGGTGGGTCGACCCGTCAAACTCCCAAGCTCATAAAATTAATGATGGTGAGTGCTATTCTTCATTCCAAGAATCACTATTGGTGATTGTCTCTTGTTTATACGTGATTTCCATGGTTTCCAGAATTCTTACTAGGGGAAGAAATTTTGGTTGCTCCAGTGATCGAGGAGGGCGCTGTGACTCGTAACATCTATTTACCAAATGGAAAGTGGCAGGACCCGACCACGAATAAGGTTTATGCTGGTCCCCTGTGGCTGACGGATTATCCAGCACCTCTGAATGTTCTACCCTATTTTATTAGAATGTAACGTGCTTCCATGCGTGAGTCTCAGTTTGTCTCTTGTGAAATGTACAGACTTCGTGTTGTTCCAGCGTGTAAATACAGTACAAGATTCACATAATCGAAAATGCCTTATGTACAAAGTTCGATCATTCACCATGCAGCAATCGTGGTCGCTCATGACGTTCATTACGGTCAATATAGATAACACGCTATATAAAACACCTTTGAGAGTTTACATTTGCTCATTGCTCAAAATTGTTTGTAATGGAGAAAATCCGTTGGGAAAGAGCAGAGAGCCTAGACAAAAGGTATCGGGTGTAGAGGAGCAAATATAAAAATGAAGAGGGGAGAGGGCGAATATGAAGAGAGCTGTAACGCATAGCAGAGAAAGAGATAGAGGAGTGAGCTCGGTGCCATCACGCCAGGCTCACGGCTGGTAATCACACAGCGACGCGGGGGTGGCAGCGAGTGCGGCCGCCGAGCATTGCCCTGTGCGAGAAAACGGCCGCTTATTTCAACCATCCGAGCGAACTTACACACTTGAATCCACGAGCCGCGAGCACATGTACAGAAGCCTCCTCCACCCTCTGGCTCGTATGCCTCAAGCCGGCGCAGTTTTTTCAAAGGCCTTTTTAATTAGAGAAAAACGATCTCTTTAGATTTCATCGCACTCGCCACCGCTGCCGCCGCCGCCACCGCGGCAGCTTGGGCCGCTTTAATCAGGATATTAAAGTGAGCCAAAGAGCGAGATAGTGGCTTTGTGAACGCATCTCCTTCTCTCTCTTGCTCTTCTCATCCCTCGAATTTTTTCCTCCCTCTCTCTCTCTCTTGCTCGCTCTTCTCTATATGGGCTCTCGGCGCTTCTATTCGGGCGAGCGCGGACACTGACACGCACGCTAGTCGCTCTGCACGCACACCCACAAAGACGACGATCCGGGAAAAGGTTATCGCGCGCCAAACACCAGCCGCTCCTCGCCGCGCACTAATTGCCGGACTCATTTGCTCTTATCTGGTAGTCGGGGTGAGCTCACCCCGCGCTCAAAAAGCATAGCTCTACGATCATCCCCTACTTGATGTCCCACTCGTCCTTTCTCAAATACGCAAATGGAAATTTACTGGTATCGCAGTGTTGGTCGTGTTTTGCTGATTCTGTCCTCGTTTGATTCTTTCTCTTAATAAGTGAGAATTTGTGATTTGGGTATTCGAGATACGAAACTCGCAAACTGATCTTAGGGAAAAGTAGATATTTAATTTCCATACGTGTGCAAATTTTGTCCCATAAAGAGAAATTTGGATGAATGTGCAATTACTAAAATTTGTGATGAGATTAGTCGAGGTTGTTTAATAAAACTTTCCCTTATAGGCGAGGCATAAATCTGTCGCTTTCATAATCATGGTAACATAGTCATATGGCGAGTGGGACTCTGGTCACAAATCTTTCTGCTCGAGATGTTTCAACAGGCTGTGTTGTGGCGTTGTCGTAGGACGCTTATTCTGAATTGGTCATCACGAGAGTCAAATGAAGTTGAATCTTCCCTCATTATTTTACCTTAACACCCCTAGCTATTCAAACATTTTTTAAATATTTCCATTCTCATTTCCGATCCAAGAGATCTTTAATTATACATGCGAGAACATCTTGTAATATCTTCGGTAAATTTTCAGCGATTCAATCTTCTCTTGATAAAGGTTTGCTTTGTCTGACTGGAAATCTATTTTGGTACCCGGGATGAGAACTCTGTACATTCATATTGATCGTTTGAGCTCGCGGAACCTCTAATTCCTGTCTCAGTCGCACTCACCGCGAAGATTTGTTCCGTGATTGCGACAGTTCAAGTGGTCACTATGAGTGTTTGTACAAAAAATATAGAGTAGAAAAACATAGAATGAGTAAAATAGCTGAGTTTACGTTTTTTGATATTATGAGGAGGGGCGGGGAGGTATTCCAATTCTCCACCATGATCTCCAAATGTTGCATGCAGAATCATTCTCCGAGGATTTTGGGTAAAATGATGATACATGGGAATCTCGGACTACTTTTATTGGCTGAACGCCGACGTTTCGACAGCCTTTATGCTCCCTGTGTCGCTCCACTTGGCGAATATCTCGCCAAGGTAATGACGCTTCTGCCTCTGCGCAGTTGAGCCACAATGTGATATTATTATATTAATTAGCCCTGAAGATGACAGCATAAAGGCTGTCGAAACGTCGGCGTTCAGCCAATAAAAGTAGTCCGAGATACCCATGTATCATCATTTTACCCAAAATCTCTACGATCGGACATACATCAAATCTTCATCCAAAACATTCTCCGAGGATTCAACTCGAATATCAAATCCAGACTTTCAAATGCTCGTCCAAATATATCGCGAATAACAGAAGTGAGAGCAGGATTGCTATCATAAAGAGACATGCGGTTGTGAATTGATGCCCTTATTTGAAGGAGAAAAGCTTGAGTGAACTCATCATGGTTCAATCCCCTTGGGGTGACAAAAATTATCTTATCTGCAACATCCTATCCATCATTCTACGTACGCATTCGTCCATGAGTTAGCTCTTTTACGAATCTGTGCATGCCTCGTTCTCTCTCCAGTACCCTCATACGGAGCCTTTCTTCCCACGTCTCTGGGGAATATTTCCAGTCGATTATCCGGACAGGAGGGGTCAAAGCATCGCATTGCCACATTATCGCGGCTCGTAACTAGACCACTCTATCAAGGGGAGCGAAAGATCAGGAGCTCATCAAAGTACGTATGTGTTTGCTGGATAGAGTGCACGTAATAGTCACAACATGTCTGCAGAGCTATGTCCCCATATATTATAAGGGTTTACTTGTTGGACCCTTCATTGATGGAAGACACTCGCAGTAATGTGGTCACTTTTTTTCCTATAAAAATACTCAGATTATATTACTTGGATCAGTAAACAAGAGCAAGTATACAAAATTTGCCCCATTTGGAAATGGAAATGAAATAGCTGGTAGGTAATTGATTCGTAGTTATGAAAGCTTTAATGACTCCGCGTTCTGAGATATCATTTTTTGGGGTATTAAAAGGAGACGATCTCTGAAGTTTCGGCAAATCCATGATACACTCTCCTTGCAAGTGGAAGAATCTCTGGGTTCTCTCCCAGAATTATCACGGGGTTTTCACATTCCTAGGAAAAAATCAAAGATCGCATACTTTCATGAATACAATTATCTTTTGGAGAGAATACAAGGAGAGGGAGCCTCGAACAAGATAGATTTTTGGAGAGCAACGTTAAGTGAAAAAGTCGACAAAAGTGACGTTATCTCGCGCAATAGTGTAAGATTTGCCAAGAACGTACGAGAAACTGTAACGCTACAGCACAGAAATGGGCACAAAGGATACTATACATGAAGTACAAGATCGAGCGGCTGTCGCGTCTGCATTTCGATTTTTGCACTCGTTGGGCTGCGCGGCGCTTTTGCTGCTGATGCTCCGCATTGCGGGCAGCACGTGAGGCTCGCCGATTGCCAAGCTGGGAGCGCATGTGGAGCCTCAGCCGTCGATTCCCCGATGATTTGGCCTCGGCGCTCGCACAAGAGAGCTTTGCTGTGTAAATCTCCGGCCGCAATTGGTGCCTCGATCGTGATTTTTGCGGAGCGGCGCGATTCTGCACCGTCGCTCGCTGGATTACGTCGCTCAACGCATCTGATGCAGAGCCGCAGCCACCCCCTCGGCCCTGCTTCATCCATCTCGCTCTCTCCCTATTTTTGCGACCGGCTGAGCGAGGGTGTCTGCGTGCGCGTAATGCGTCGAGCGGCAAACCACTCGAGATTAATTTAAAAGCGATTCAGGAAGCCGAATAAGCGACGATTTTTTGTGGCCCGCCCCAATGGAGCACAGGGCCGGCCTCAAATGAAAACTTGGGCGCGTTCGATGCCTTTGATTTTCTTCCTTTTGTCCTCCCCGGGGAGAAGATGCTCGCGCAACCGGAGCCGGCGATTGCGCTCCGAAGCTGCTCGCCTGGCTCCCGCAACGCAATACGCCACTCGTCATTGTTCGGCGCCTGATTTTTGGAAGCCTGATTAAGCGGATGGGGTCGTCGAGCTCTCGCTAATGTATCCATGACTTTGATATTGGGGCTGGATAATTGCTCTGTTCAGTGCTCTGCTTCAGCCCAGCCAGTGGTTTTAATAGTGCTGAAGATGATTACCCTTTCTATATATCGATTTCATTTGATATCTAGCGCGCTGTTTGTCCACAAATTCAAAGAAAAAGTGGAGTAAGCCCTAGATCACGATTTTTTGTTATATCATTGCGTAAGCTGGAATTGGAAGTGTATTTCTCAATACTCTTCATACGCAGGAATTCTAGAAGCAAGCGTCAAGGCCTCTGAAGCTCGATCTTCTACTTTTTCTTCCCGTCTTGACATCCGCTGCAAAGCACGGCAAGTTTCTTAGGGGATTTCAGATGAAATCCGATGATGGAAGTCCAGGGTATTTGAGGATGGAGCATTTGCTACTAAATGCTTAGACACAGATTTTTAGTTCAATTATTGTGTCAAAATGCTCATTTCATACTCAAAAAACACGCGTTTACGAGAGCGTTTGGATCGTTCACGAATTAAGTGATCGTAAGTATGAGATGAAAAATCAATCGATCAAGTACACCCAATTGGAGTAGACCGATAATCTCACTGCACTTTCAACGGCTTCATAACAACTTGAATGTAGAAGACTTCCGGACCTGAATTGGTGGGAGAACTGAGCAGTCGCACATCAGATAGGGTTGAGTCGTTGGCGTATCTCACCTATGCGTACATCACGTGGCGCGATGAGGTGTACGTTAAATCGGCTCACCAATGGCGTTGCACTGTACTCATTCCACTTCCTGGTACAGCCATCCCGGCATTGTCCTGTATATACGGCGGCGTGGTGGCTGACGCTCTGGTAATTAATTTGGCAGGAGTTGCGTGTCCGCTGCTCTGGTCTCGCTTTTGGGCGCATCAACCCTTTAGCTCTCGGCCCCATCAATCCGTGCTCTCTCGCCCCTTTTTCATCTCCTGCGCGCACGGAGACAACGTAGGTAACCGCTGCCGACTTTTTTCCCGCTCGCCCCAATCATGATTTGAGATTCGAGTGCTAGCGATGCGTCGCTCCCGGCGTGGGCTCTCTTTTGTCCCAGCGAATCAGCCAGAGTTTTTTACTCTCCATTTTTTCGCGTATATCCGATCCTGCACCCCAGCATTGCCTTTTTACGGTATGAAGAGCCGGACGTGCGATAGTGGACTGCGAATTTTGGGAAAGGGAGAAGCTGACTTTGTATGCGAGTGAGAGGGTTCCTTCTCACTACATATGCATGGGTTATACATTTTTGTACATTCTCACTTTGTATTGAGATTCTTTTCAGGCAGTCTCGATTGGAAGACAGGCATGAATTTTTTGTGCGTTGGACGAAAAAGTTCAGTTCGAATCACGTTGAACGGTGGCTCATCTGATCATCCGAACCAGAATTGCCCGAGGAATAGTTATTCAAAATCTATAATATGAGGGTAATGTGATTCCATCAGAGTGTAGAGTCGATAACGATGGCGATTGTTAGTATAAAAGATCTCGCCAGACATAGGCCTTGACAACGTCTAATAATAATGAGGTATGAGAAATGTCTAAAGCGTCATCTATTTCCTTTATTGTTCGCAAATATGGTCTCCTTATAATACTAGTTAGATACAAAAACTTGAATCAGTTCAACATAAGACATTTCGTTTCCTCTCCTTCAAGAGTGGCAATCTCGCGTATTTTTCTGGTCATAACGACAGTAGCATCTTAGAATTAATTGGTTTTTCCATCATTAGATCACTTCATCGTTATCATCTTCTTCGCTTTGAAATTGTTGGCCGATTCTTGCCAAATTCTGATATACAGCTTGATTTTCGTGGAAGTGGTATCGCGTCGCAAGTCTTTGAAAAGGTCCATGATTACGCATACCAACAGCGGGGGAGGAAAATCGGATTGGGTCACTCCGAGTAATCGGTGGGGAAATCCATACAAAATAAGCTGAAGACTTCATTCAGGAAGTCCTGTCGCAATGGCTGAACAAATTGCACACGAGGGAAGTGAAACTGAAATTATGAAAATTATGTTAGAAAATATTTACAAAAATGAGTCCGTCCGTGCCGAGAGAAGTCGAAAGTTTCGATTCCGCCGAAGGCGGAAAAACCGAATGAGGAAGGGCACGGTGAAGGCCAGTTCTTGTGTGTACTGACAGGCACGTAACTGAATCGAGCTTGCGGTAACGGCCAAAATCGCAGGTGGAGACATTCAACGTCTTGCAAATGTTACAAAAAATCGTGATGTCATTAACAAATATTGCAACTATGATGAGGCGAGAATCTGAAACAGGGAATGTAGATATGCCTGAATCGTATTCAGATTTGGTGCCAAGATCCTTAAAGAATGGATCCAGTTTCTCATTCAGAGCATGACCAACTTGCGTGAGTCCATATGAGGTTTTTTGTGATGAACAGACTACGTCTAGATCTTTCTCGTCTAAAAACTAATCGACTGTTGAACATATTCAGCATTTTCCAAACCTTCGTGAAGGAAAGCAATTTTCGTATCGAGATGTTAACTTTCAAATTCTTACGTGCAGCAAATACGAGAGGTAACCTGAGAGTGGTAGATCGAACCACAGAAAAATAAGTATCACATCACGGTAATTGGTAACTTGAATTTGACGATGCCCGTGTGCTCCGCGAAAAAGTGCGCATGCGTAGTGGCGCGCTCTCGGCAACACTCGTCAACGGCCAACCCCAAGATGGTGGTTGGTCTTCGAACGGCACGTGCCGTGGTCGTGGCGTCGTGATGGAATGATTTCCACGTGCCTCTGATAAAGTTAGCACTCGGGTGCCTCGCCCTTCGGGGGCTGATCTTTACTCGCGGGCTCCAGAGCCAAATGACTCGACGAGACGGATCTCAAAGCCCCCAGACGGGTGAACTTCTTAGCCTCATACATGCCACAAGGGCCTTCACAACACTTGAGTTTACGGATCACTGCTTTCACTCGCGAAGCAGCTCCAGAGGGGAGACAATGACTACCCTTTGGGCCCAGCTCACGAGCGGAGCGAGGGCGTAGTTCTTCTCGTCGTCGGTTACCCCTCGTTACCCGGAAAGTGCGATTGGGCGCCCGGCTGCTAGTTGTCCTCGCCTGGAACGTGCTCGATCCAGAAACTCAAACGTCGGAGGAACATAGCTCACCGTGTTAGTTTACCTCTTTCATTTCTGACACAGTCCAGCCAAGTGAGTGCTTTGTTGTCTTTGTGCGGAAAGTGAAGCAAGTGCCCTCTAGAACATGTTTATACTTCCTGAGGGCCCGAGCAACCGCGTGGCACTCCTTCTCATTAGAGTGGTAAGTGCTCTTGGTCGGTATGAACTTGGTTCATGCGTATGAGATAACTTCACGGTCGATCGTGGTTCCGAGGTGGTAGAGGACTACACCCATTTTTACGTGGCAGACGTTGGTTTGTAAGTACAGCGGCTCTCTCGCCCGGGACGATGAAGCTATAGAGAGTTGAGTTTAGGAATCCCTACTTCACCAGATCCATGATGCTTTGGGTGGCGCAGTCCATCTCCAGCATTTGTTCTCCTCCAGCAACTGCGTCTTCGGGCAGCGATGGTGGCGAAGTTGGAATATACTTGTGTAGCCATCTTCATACTCTCAAGAACTTTTGCAGCCATTCCTTGTTGTGAGGCGCCTTGGACTCGTTGCGCTTGTCTGTGACCATGTGCCTCAGGAAGGACAGCTGGGTCATCCTGGACTCACATTTCGACAGTGCACAGATGAGCTAGACAATATGTCTAGAGCCGTTCGAGAACGAAGGCGATGTGTACAAGGTCCTCTTCCCAGGTGTCGGGGAATATCACGATGTCATCTTGGAAGTCGAGGCAGAACTTACCGATGTATCCCACCAGGACTTCCTTCTGGATGAGCTGGTTGCATATCCGGCTGGAGTTCTTCAGGTCGAAGGCAGCGATGTTGAAGACGTACCGCCTTCCGTCGGCCGTGCAGAAAGCAGTGTGAACTTCCTTGACTCCTTGGTTAGGGAAATCTGCCAGTAGCACTTCCGTAAATCGATGATAGTGTAGTATTTGGCTCCGGCTATCTCCTCGAGGTCCTTGTGGATCATCGGGTTCGGCTGGGCCACGTCCTCAGAGATGTTATTGATCCCGTGGAAGTCCATGCATAAGCGACACGTACCGTCTACCTTGGGTACCAAGGTAATGGGTGAAGAGTATGGCTACGGCACCGCGCTGATGATTCTGTCAGCGAGCATATCCTTGTCCAGCTTGCTGGTGGCGCGCTTCTTCTCGGGCAAGTACCTGTGCAGTAGGATCTTGAATGGTTTGGGATTGATCTCTTTGGTCTCGTGAGCAAAGGAGGGCGTCCTCACCAGGTAGTGCCCAGCCGTCGAAGACCTTGTAGTGGCAGAGGTTGAGTTCCTTGAACACGCCGACG